>JAPEVC010000028.1:0-207213 GCA_027946555.1 Gnomoniopsis sp. IMI 355080 | reverse complement strand
CCTCTTCGTCTTCCTCTTCGTCTTCCTCTTCGTCTTCCTCTTCGTCTTCCTCTTCGTCTTCCTCTTCGTCTTCCTCTTCGTCTTCCTCTTCGTCTTCCTTCCCGCAGAGGGCCAGCATCCCCTCATCTGAGTGCGAAGGCTCGTTCATTGGCTCGTTTATCGTGTCTGGAGCAGGGCCAGTACCTCCTTATCTGAGTGCGAAGGCTCATTCATCGTGTCTAATGCTGGCGCAACCAAGCGTTAGATGAGGTCACAACCAGAGTCTCGACTGGGTTTGAAGAGTTGGATTGTCGTCGGCGTTTGCGACCATTGAGGGCCAACTTCGTCTGCTCGGCAATCTTCCGCTTCCCAGACCCCCAGCAGCCAGGCGTACATGCTTCTATGACATCACAGCCACCTTACGCTACACGACACCCTCAGTTGCAAGTCCCCAACATACAATTCCACGCAGCCGGATAGTCAGCTATCGGTGATGCTTAGCTAGATCTTGTTCCCAGAGCAAAGCAGGTTGTGCGCGGCAGCTGAGTGGATGTCGGCAGGCAAAGAAGGCGGACTTGCAGCCAGAGGCCGATATTGAGGACGCCATGACTGAAAATGAGGGGGCCTCGGTCGGCCGGCGATTGTGATGGAGTCGAGTCTTGTTGAGGTGCGGCGTTCTCTGCGTGGCAGGGTGGATCAGTCTCAAGCTCGGTTGCATGAATTGGGAACGGGCTGTTCGATGTACGCCGATCATGAACCGGGATAGAAGTCAGCGTTGGAGCTGGAGGAGCAGAAGAAGGCAAGATTGTTCTTGTTGATAGGTTTTGCTGGAGCAGGTGATTTGAATGGTGTTTTGGCAGGTTTGTAAGCACGGACCATTGGCGCAGGTGCAATAAAAGCACGATGTCAAGATCGCAAGAGCTGCTGCCAGGAATATATTCCAGGAGACGGCCAGTTCTGGCGCTCGTACTCGTAGTGGCCTGCGATCATGATGTGCATTAGGTTTTGTTTTAATGCAGTGAGAAAGAAGTGTTGAGATTCGAGCATGGTCCACGGGTGGAGGGCAGCTCGAATACTGTGTGTGATCAAGTCGAATTGCTTGGGAGGGTGTGATGGCACTAAGGACGTCCACTGGCAAAGAAGCACAGTATTATTATATAGTACTGTTGGTCTTAAAACAAAGTTGTGGCCAAAATGAAGAAAAAAGGAAAGCCAGTAAAACAATCCCGTTAGACTGCTTTGGTGTTTTGGGTTGGTCTGCGTTTGGCAGGGGTGCTGATGAGGTAAGCCCACCAGATGGCCCTGCAGGGATCAAGGCCCCGCTTGCTATTCTGGCCCCCCCGGTCTTGCCCTTTATAGACACGCAAATAAGTCTGTAGTACCACCTGCAAATAGCATTATACCCCTTCCGATTGCAATTATCGTGGCAGTAAGCTCTGTTATCTCGTTTAATTATTACCTAAGTTATAAGAAACATATCATATATATAAAGTCGGTGCTACTGTACCTAGTGGTGGGCGTGGATAATAACATTGCGACAGGTAATTTGTGGAAGGTGTTTTCCAGAGGTCTACCTGGGCAAGGTTTATATATACGCTGCAGATGACAGTTTTAGTAGGTATTATGCTGCTATATGATTTTCAGTCGCCGCGATGTTGCAATGCTGGACTTATAATGCATGTCGCGCTGACCTTCGCGTAACGTAATCAGCTAATAATATTTATACGGCTACGCTTACACCTTATATAGACTAGGGAGGTTCTGATGTGTATCCCCTTATCGAAGCGCCCTCAAATCAGGATGAAAAAATCTAAATCTTCGGTGTACCTATTGTTTTAGGACTCCTATACTAGAGACCTCATCCGTACTCCAGCAGGCTCAATAATTTCCTCTCTGCCTCCTTCGACAGGAGCTTCACCTACCTAGGTATACTATCAGTACAGGTGGGTGAGATTGGAGAGGTCTACACCTTGCGAACCGTCGGAGGATTTCACCTCCAACCTCGCCTTGAGGCCGAACCGCCAGGATGACTCCCCGAAATGACAGGTACAATGAGCCAAATGCGGTTCTAATACTGGAAGATGTGGCACTTCCTGCCTATGAGAGAACACCAGATGCTCCATGTAAGAAGCACATTGGACTTCAGTCTTGGCTATCGGACATGTTAAGAAGTCCCATTATATGCCGCGAGATCGGGCTATCTCTCGGCATTGGGCTCGCACGACTTCATGGACTCTTGGCCGGCAAGCATAACGACACGCCATCTCCTGAATCTTGCAACCTATCATCATGCTTTAAGACTAACGTGTGGGCCCTGGATGCTACATTGAAATATACTGTTAGAGACATAATCCTGTATCTTAGCAATATGGAAGTTGCGCTGAGCTTTGAAGAGCACAGTTGTCTGGAAGAAATCCAGAGCCTTCTAGATCGAGAAGCAAAGTCAGCTGATCACCCATTGATAATGGGAGACTTCTGGTAAGCTCGAAACACAGAATCACATTGTATTTTGCTAACGGAACTCTGAGGGCAGGCAACGGACTTCTGTCGCTAGACACAGCGAACAACAGTGAAAGCCTCCCAAGAATACATGTGATTGACTGGGAATCTGTCACGTGCGCGCCGACATACTTCGATCTGGCTCACTTTGCGGTCGAAGTATAGCTAGACGATAGGTTCAACCCCGACATGGTGAACGGTGGGTTTTCGCCAGGCCGGGTCCTTTTGTCCGCTATGTTTTCTTCATATCGAGCGTCCGGGCTGCACATAGACTTGCAGAAGATCATCTACTACATCCATGTGTCAGGATATGTCTGCTGCTTTTCAGGATATGCAACGCGCACAGGAGATATCCAGTTGACCGCCAAAGTGGCTCGGGAAGCTGTTGATATAGCACTGAACGCAAAGGCCGAGAACTGGGAACAGTTGAGAATTGATCCTCTCGTAGCTAGCATCATGTCAGACTGAGGAGAGAGCACCCAGGCCCGGCAGGGTTAACATCACGCAGACAGGTTCTGGAATTTGTAGAGGCTGAGATTATATCCTAGACAAAATATTGACAAGTCACACATTCCTTACATTACGATTGTGAATGGCCAGTCATAAGTATGCAGATGGAGGTGAGGTGTCGGAGCAAGTTACAAATGGCTAGTTTTATTAATACCTGAAGAAAGTTTTAGCAACAAATAAATCTAATTGATAGTCAGAGGCCTATAATTAGAAGTAATATAGAGAGTAATAAATCAAGTATTTTGCCTAATACTTGATTTATTACTCTTTATATTACTTTTAATGAGAGTTTTATGGCCTCTGACCCAAACGTCCACTTCAGCTTCTTGTCGCTAACACCACTAGGGCTGTATGCTGATGTGGAAGCTACTCATAGGGGCAAAGATTCCTTACAACGCGGCGAGGGACTCAGGTGTGAAGTTTTAGTCAATGGGCGTGTAAGTGTTTATGCCGATTGAATACGCAGGGGCAGGGAGGACATCAATAGAATGTCATCAGTCGGTGTATTGAAGGCCGTAAAAGCCTCCCAGAATCAAACATGAAGCAGTGCCCGGTTTACGGCAAACTCGTACATACATTCCGGGTGAGGTTTGTCAAGCTGCGCCATGGCAAAGTCTACAGCCGAGGCAACAATGGAGGTATGATAGACGTCTTCAAGGTCAATCTTCATTAGACTGGGCTCTGGTAATGAGGCCCGACAAGGCAGATACACCTGCTGCTGCTACGCAAGCCCATTCTGCTTTAGCCCCTAATCACATAACTTTGCTGTCTCGTGCTTCTCATAACCTATAACTGCGTCTATATGGAAGGTTTTTTGCTGCGAACAGCGGCGAACCCATCCTCAGCCGCTTACCGATACGGAGCCCGGAAAGAGAAAGACAGTAGGTATCACGATACTTGTTGGACTTGAGGAACAGAGGTTTGTTATTGACTATGAACAATTACTGCGATATACCCACGTCAAGTTCAGAATCACACAACTTCATCCAGCGCTCAATATCGGCATCGATATCAGATTCCGCCGGAACAGAGGCTTCATACCCATGTTGAAAGACCTCTTGGAAATAGCGCACACGTATGCCTTGTTGACGCTGGACAGACACCCAAGGCGCTGAGCTAAGTCGGTTTTGAAAGATACGCCAATCTGCAGACAAAGGATCCACAATCGCACCACGTACAATGAGTCGCTTAATATTGCCTGGAAACAGTCTCGCAACAGCCATTTGTAATGATGTGGTCTGAATGGACTCATATTCGAGACGTGAATGATGGTCGACGGGCATCTTGCCTTCGATAGCTGCGCCTTTGTCGATCAGAAAGTCAATTGCTTCCGGCTCGGAACAATCTGCAGCGCGGACTAAAGCGGCGCCTGGCCAGGGTTCAAGACATCTAATGTCTCGATTCAGCTTAAGTAGATGCTCAAGCATCTTTCTCTTGACCTGCCACGGACATGTTGTAGTTGCAGAGCCGGCGACCGTTTCTAATGGCCAGTAGTTGTAGGTCTTTGAATAGGTATTCAACGTGTTCTGATCTTCCATCAAAGCAACAAAGCATTCGTAGTGGCCTCTGCAGATAGCTGCACCCAGAGCACATGCGTATTGGGAGCCCTGGACGTGAAAAATGTATAGATCGGCCCCAGCCTCAAGAAGAACTTTAAGCACGCGGTACCTGCCTCCATGAGCGGCGGCTGTAAGTGCTGTTCCATATGGTCCCGCTGTTTGGTTGACTGGATAAAGTTCTTGATTTAAAACGAAAAGTGAAAGCCGCTCAAAACCTTGGATCAAAAATTGGAGGAGGGGAAACGAAGCTGTGCCGCCCGTACTGCTGAACATTTTGCTCGCTCCGAATGGCAGCCAATCTATGCGTTCGTTAGTATACCAAGCCCAGTACATGCCAAATGACCTGCTGCCCGTGGTCAGAATTTGAGTCACCAGAGTTGCCAAGCGTGTAGACCAATTATGTAAGGGCAATGAGTCGGCTTGACGAAGTCCTTCATGACCGGTACTCCACCATGCCTGTAATTCCACGCGTCTGGATTCTCTGGCGACCATCCATTCAAGGTTAGAGATGGATGCGTGGAGCACTTCACTCAGATATACAAAGTACCATAAATATGACTCTGCGATAAGTGTTTTCGCTGACACGTCGTCCATAGAAAATTCCATCCAGATAGTAGTGCTGAGCGTGTCTTTTTCCTCTGCCAAATACTCCTTGACAGTGAAATGGGAGAGCAGCACAGTGCGAAAATCGTTCTTAAAGCCACGATGCGCATGGGTGTTGGGCTCAGCATCGATACCGATGTCGCTGTCATCATCGCTGCTATTGTAGATGTCATTGTCGCTGCGGAGGTCTTCAGAAACTACCACTGGACCCTGGAGCATGGATAAGATTCTCTCTGGCGGATCGAGTCGCCGAAATGCAAGAAGATCGGTATTGGTCCGGGCATGAGGAATATCACTGTCGATAATGGCAACCTCCGCGAGCTCGCCCACGCTGAGCTCATCGTCGCAAAAAGCAAGCCACTGCAAGGCGCGGTGCGCAGTCTTGCGGTCGGCCTTCGGAATCTGCAACAATATCCTATCATATATTTCTTTTAGACCATCTGGAAAATTTTTCAGGATATTCTGTCTGCTGATCTCGTTGGAACCTTGATTCCTAAGCCCCTCAATTTGCAGCGTAACATATTGGAACCTATTTAATTTTACAGTCAGCATATGCTGGACTTTGCATATATTATCAAGCGTGTTGAAACTCACATTCCGTGGGCTTTCTGAATCAATAATTCTCTGCATTTGCGTCGATTCCCGTCTGACCATACGGCAAAAGGGTGACGTTCAAAAGCCTCGTCAATTATGGTGGCTATATCCGCGTCAACTTCGTGCCTGTGGAGCTGCAAGTCGACTGTCCATGCGTTTCTCTCGGATTCTTTACAGAGAGGTTCCATGGAAAACCGAATATCCGTCTCCGGGCGACTGGTTAGCAGCAAGTGGAGATTTGCAGGCCCACTGTCCTTTAATCTTTGAATAACGCCTAGAACTTCACCTCGCTCTGAGATTGGACACTCATCAAGTGCATCCACAATGATAAAGACGTTGGAGAAATCCTCCATAGCGGTCTTCAATACGCGTTCAAGATCTTCCATTGAAGGAGACTTGTTCACTTTGTGCCATTGGACAATGTCGCCTGGTAGGCTTGGCCTCTGCCTGCAGAGATTGGCTACTACAGACCGCAGCAGGGCTTCAGTCGTCTGTGTGTCGATTTTCTGGAAGTCAAAGTAGTAATATGCAATCGCAGTATTAAGGTCCATACCAAACTGCGTTTCGAGATAGTGAATGACTGTTGAACTGCGCGCTGGTTAGAACAAGGGCTCCAGGGGCGCGGCAGAAGAGCCGCACTATGAGAGACGTTGGGGAATGGGAAGCGGTACCTCAGGATAGTCTTTCCACCTCCAGCTATAACCATTCTTGTAGTCAGCTTTGGTTCAACTTAATTGTCATTATGTCGAATCACGAAGAATTTGTCTCACCCTTCCCGTGAAGCCAAAGAAGCGACTTGGGCTCTTGAGTCCACATCTTGAACTCTACGCTTTCTACCAACCATACTCCTGAGCGACAAATCTGACCATGCTTTTTCCTGGCTGCGTTGTAATTTGAAGAGGGGTCGACAGATGTGGCCAGCCAACTCAACGTGGCCGAGCCTTTCGTTTCCTCAATCATGTTCCTAATGTGCTCCAGCTCTCGTTGTATGGTACTGGTCATTTCGACTATGGCGGCATGCCTTTTCTCCGAGTTGTTGAGCTGATTCTCATTTTCCAGGTCCTTAAGAAGGTCCTCCGTCTGTTGCAGGTCTCTTTCCTGAGTGTTTACAGCGGCCATGAGGGTATCCCAATCCTCCCACTTGAACATATCTCTTATCAAAAGATTGCGAGACAATGCACCGACGCAAGTGGTCTGAAAAGTCAATATCTTGATACACAGACTCTTGAAACTTTCGTAGTAATAAGTCCCGCTGGCCGTTGAGTCCACTTCTTGCTTATTTTCATACCGCCTTTGGTACAAGGCTTCCCTAAAATGGCATCGATTTATAGTTTCCGCGAGAGCGCCCAATGCTTTGATACGGCCTTTACTTTGAAGTGAAGGATTAAGAAGAAGCTGCAGCAATCAGATTAGAAGAGCGAGACACAATGCGGGCAGGTTCACGAGTGCTGGAGCATCTATAACACACCGGGAGAAGTAAGCAGACACCTGCCCAGGCGAGTGAGGCTGGAGCGGATGATCCCACCGAGTTGCCAATGTAGCTTTTTGCCCCTGTAATACTCTCAAATTAACAAAAATGGATCAACCTCGCCAGAGCCATTACTTACATGCCACAATGCTCACCACAGGCTCAATGAGGTCCTTCATCTTCAGTTCATGACCCTTATACTTCAACTTCCACTCTTTCTCTTCAAGTGTCTTCAACTTCGTATTGATTATAGACGTCATCTTCCGGGATTGAGGAATATTCTGGGCCAGATCAGTTGACTCTGTGATAGCTTGTTTTAAGGCTACCTCATAGTCCGCGACTAGTCCAGGGTTAAGCTCGCTGAGCTCTTTGTACGCATCGTCCCATATGCAACATATGCGACGTGATGCTTGCAACTGGAGTTCTGCTTCCTGTTCGCTATCAGATGTGACGGGATGGTATGGCGCCGCGTTTGTGAATCTTCGTGTGCTTTCGCCAGTGTCTGTCGAAGGCACCGGGGTAGCTGTGCCATCTGTATCATTGCCTGCTGAGTCGTTGCCATCGTGATGTAAAATATAACGACGCCACCAACGCTTGGCTCTACCCATGGTCATGAAAAGACTTTCGCAGAAATAAGGATCGATTATCTCAAAATTAGGAAGCAGTTCAGACTGTAAAGGGCTTAAGCAGAAGGTAAGCTGAGAAACGAGACGAATATAGTGCGTTGATCATGGATGATAAGGATGTTGCTGAGGAGAAAGAGAAGACTTCAAATCCAACAGCCTGGTCCAGTTCAGATACCCGTCAAAGCTTATAAATGCATCGGGCCTGGCCACACTAGCTACTGCTCAGCCAATTGGAGACCTCACTTGTCAGCCCGAGCGGAGCTTGGCAATCAGTCATTGTTTGATTGAAGTCCGGCGCCTGGACCCATATTCATAGGCTGAAAGCATACATGCATACCTGCATGTAAAAATGCATGCGCGTGAGGTGGCGCGAAGGTGTAAGTGGAATTTCTGGGGCCAAAAGGTACTCGCCTGCGCAGGCTAGTGGGGCAAGCAGGGGATTTATATGCACCTGTGGACCTGGATGAAGAGAGAGCTAGAGAGTCTTCACGCCTTCGATTATACACTACCTCGAATTCCTCGTTCCCGCAATACATAAGCCTAGGGCATTGCAAAGAGAATTGTCCAGATCTCACTTCAATCCTCTTATCTACCTAGGTAGGTATTGCCGACATCTCCATCATCCGCTATTAAAGTCCCTAATACGATATTCAAGCTACTAGATGGTCAGTGGGCCCAGGGCGGTCAGTCTAATCATTCACTAACGCTGTCCAAACGGTCGACGCTGACATTGGGACATTTTGGACCTCGCAATCCTCTAGATAGAGAGTCTAGAGACACACGGGTTCAAGTGTGTTTTGACACATGTATATACTGGTTTTCAATTGCAGCCATTCTATCTCTTCGAGAAAATTCTTCGTCGAAGAATTGCAAGTTTGATCAGTATATAGGGTCCAATCGAGATCTCTAACGAAAGCCGTCCAGGAACAAGCAATGCCTAGGTATTTAGGTACTTAATATAGCAGCGCTAGAGAGCTGTAACATCCATTTTCAAAGTTCCACCACCACCTGCAACTGCACAAGTCTCGCAACTATAAATATTGCTGGCATTAACCTAGGTAGCATGCCATTAGCATAAGAAACGTCGGAGACGTTAAAATACCGATATAGAAATACATTTTCATCCTGCTTAGCGCTATTTAACACAGATGTGCTCATTCTGGGACTGAAAAAAAAAATCAAGAACGCAAGATCAACCTTTACCACTTTCATCAGAGTTACAGCTCTTCTATTACTTTTATTCTTAGAGTATGACAATGTTGTGTTAATAGAGAAGACATTCTTTCGCTAAGCAAGCATCTTCTTAAGACCCAGTAGAAGACCTGCTGATATCCTAAGTAACATTACGCCGTTTGAAAGTTAAGGGGGCCGGAATTCGCCCTACTTTTCCATTCGTACAGGGGTTGGAAAAGAACCACAGGTGCTTCCATCACATTTGATCAATCTCAAGGATCACCGGGCTTTCAGGCCCTACGTGCGATGCAGCTGTTCATACGGTAGTATTTTATTCAATATCCTATTATCTGCGCCGCTTTAAAATTAGTCATGAGAGTTCCCGACGTTTAACCGGTAGCCGCTGGCTTATCTCCGCTATTATAATTCACGTACCAACAACTGCTCCGAGACGATTTAAGCTCCAGGTACCAACGGTCCCAACCTCCACTTTCGTTTTTCTCCAATCCCAAAGTCGTACATACAAAGTCGATTTTCACGATTCCCGCTACTCACCATTATCTTCTGTATCATCTTTCCGAAACCCTTACAAGCCGAGAGTTCCCGCCGTTTGCATTCCACTTTATAAATTTAAAACCGGCAGCATGCCGCTTGAGAACACCGCCAACATACCATACTCTGAGCAAGAACTGGCAGCCAAGATAGCCCACGCCGAAGGACAACTCAATGCCGGAGGTGATCACGACTTCATGAAGAAATGGGTAACGGAATGGAAAGAACAAAAGGAGCAACTTCAGAAGCTCCGGGCAGCTAAAGAGGCGGCATTGCAAGGCCAGAACGCCCCAGAGGATAAGAACAATATTCATAGCAATCGCGGTGATGGACCTCCAGCTGCAGACAGAGGCTCAAAGCCCACATAGGAACCGCCTCTGTATACTCATACAAGTCTGATTCCCTCTTGTACGTAGTATATACCCCCGCTACGGAAAGCTCATTAACTTTGCTGACTTAGAAGCCTATCGCGGATGTTATAGCTGGAGTACGGGGAAGCTTGGGGTCTCTTCAAGATAGCTCAATGGTCTCTAGCTGATGTATGCTTATTGTTACAGTGGTACTAGGTATGAGGAAGGCGAGGGGATGCGGATAAATATTACTTGTGCCTTGATAAAGACTTCACCTGCTCAGCGTCCAAGGAGTCTGATTACCGGCAACATTCGTGAGTAGGCTTCGGTACTTTATTGTTACCTCTTCGCACAAATACCTCGAGAAATCTCCCGCCATTTCCTCCTCAAGTAGATTTATCGCTTTGAAGAGAATTAGGATCGTAATTATGCACCTAAAAGAGAGGGTTTTAATAGGTTTCGAGTGACATGGTAAGAGCAAAATATAGATTTCAGACTTGTTTGTATCACACCACTTGCCAGGATCAGACCGATCAGTGCAATACTGGTACGAGTGGGCACTCCATTTCATTTAATGCTGTTAAGACATGGACCAGCCTAGCCTAAAGCCTATAGCCCAGCTACCTGCAAGTAGCTTGCACGACGACACCTCATTCAAAGAAAACAGAGATAGAAACAAAAAACAACCATAGCTGAGCACTTTTCTAGCACTAGACCTTCAAAAAAGACCGTGACAAAGTCTCCTTACATACCCCCTTAGAGCTCTGTTGTCACCCGAAGAGACTTCCTGCAACATCTCGTTCACTAGGGATTCCATTCCACCGAGCATTCGCAAGGCACCTCCCTGCCGTTGGGAAAACGTGCCACAATGCTGCTGCCTCCGCAGTACTGATGTCTGCAACAGCAGATGGGAGGTGGATTGTCGAAAGGATCCGTGAAGTTCTTATACGTGGGTCGATTATAATACAGGCAACGCCCGCAATCCCAACCAACCTGAGCAGGTGCACTGGAATTGGTACTGCGTGATACCTTGGAAGAATTCGAATACTTGGAGCTCTGCGAAGTCTTGGAGCTTTTGCTTCCGGAGCTGCTGCTGCGTTTGGTGCTAGAGGGCATGGTGGCGTTATTGCAGGTATGCTCAGGCGAAGTAAATGGAAATAGATATAAAGTAGCTCTAAGCGGAATTCTAGGTTGATTTAGATATGGAGCTCGTATGTGTGAGGATACACTTTAAACTTGTAGAAGAGTAATACTTTTGGAACGATGAGAAGGCAATGGTGGATGCTGGAACTATTTGAGGGTTCCTATCGAGAGCAAGATTCTCATAGATATCTTATAGTCTTTTAAGAACTGTAGGAAAGCGTAATCCTCGTCTCTGAACATAAAAATAGACAAGAAAGTCAGTTGGGTCCCCGATCTAGAGAGGTCGCATTCACCGCTATACTTCGTCGTTGGGAATGGAAATACCTAACAAGCGGCCTAGAGTACTAGCCAATCCAATACTGAAGGCCTGGACAGGTGTTGACGCCCTAGCACGATCCGACCATAAATACCTAGGTAGGTGATGTTTGGCCGTTATTCAAGACCGCCTGCGTGGCGCGACTGTATTTATTGGTCGTTGGGTCGTTAGACCGATGGAATATGAACTTTATCCCGCAACACTGCCCAATTGGGTTGGCGGCACAGCCCTAGACCGTGGTAAACGACCTGCGGCCATGCCAGTAAACAGGACCGCAATGGCCGTTTCATCAGTGAGGTCAGGGCCTCCGTGGCATGCGTCACGAAAGAAGACTTTCTAAATGAGACCAATACTGGGGAACTCGGCGGCATGCGCTGCCGCGACCTCCCTGGTGGAGCGGCCGACCACCCTGGTGGGCTTGGCGCCCCAATGTCCGAGTACCTTAGTACCTACTACACTCCCTTCTCTCAGCTTTCTCCCGTGAACATGCCCAGTAGAGCCGAAGTTTCTGCGACATACTGATTCAGCCCTTCATGGCGTAAACAGACGTGCTGATCTAGCCAAGAAGCTCCAAAAAGCGCTTGTACTTGATCCCGTTGAGGCCCTTGGTTAGTCAATCGGCAGTCATAGCGTTAGGACCTAGTTAACTGACATCAAGGTGACCCATTTGAAGTCGCTCCTGAGGTCAATGATATACTTGAAGCAGATGTTTATACAGTGGGTTCTGGCAGAGACTTTCTTGGTGAATTTTCCTTGCTAAGAACTGCAAATCGTGCATTGGCCGAATCAGTATAGAAGACTGGGAGCTTTGGAACGTCCAGTCCATAGGAAATGCCACAGCTATAGCAATGCCTGTCCCGCAGGGTTCGAGTTACAGAACCCAGACTCAGCAATAGACAACATGACTATATCTAGCAGTTTAACAGAACATATACCGATCAATTTGGATTGGTCTTGAGGTACCTAAATAAGTGCTTTTTGAGCTGAACATGCCTTGTCGAAGGACCAGCATTGCCCTTGGCGATCGTGTTGAGAGTATAGAAGACATCAGCCATAGAGCCGGTGTCTTTTCATCGAAATCCATAAAATACTATCTTATAGTGCAGAAAAACGTGACTAATAATTCGGCACCCACACTTTCACTTACCTGATAGTAGGTTCTTTCTCTGATATTATCATTCAGAAATTCCCAAGCACCTGCCTAGGTAGATAGTATAGAACTACCGCATGAAGACATCCACGACGAGTCCACATGTGACATGATCCAATACAACAATGAGTGCCAATGAAGTTAAGCCTGTATTCTCAAACACCGAATATGCTCCTGCATGTATAGGAGGCATGTGTAAAGCAATACAATGTCCTTAAGGCTATATCCATTTCTCTTGACTGCAGAGATAGCGTTAATAAATTATTAGCTTACCGTCTGCTAGGGGGCGCCGATTCCCCGACCAAGCTCTGGGAGACATTCATCAACAAATGCTCTCACAGCGGCCCTGTTCTGTCTTCGCGATTCAATCTTACAGGCTGGTACCATCCGGATGGCCGCCGCGCCAGCACTATGGATGTGCCTGGCGGATGCTTCCTCCAAGAAGATGTCCGCCTATTTGATGCGGATTCTTTGGTGGGCTAGGCGGCGTTTATAACCTCGGAGCGGCTGGCGTGGACCCACAGCAGCGCAAGCTCCTTGATAAGGTAGTATTCGAATGCTTCGAGCACCCCGGCGCCACACTCTATGATATAGCGGGTAGCAACACGGCGTCTACATCGGCAACATATTATGTACTATGTTATAATGCAGCTACGCGACCCAGACGTGATCAGGCGCTATACAGCCATCTGCAGTGGGAACTAGTCTGCTAGCAAACTGCATCAACTATGTCTTTGACCTTCAGGGGCCCAGCCAGGTCCTCGATACAGCCTGTTCGTCGTCGCTCTACTATCTGCACAATGCTGTTCAAGCGCTGACGAACGGCGAGTGCGACGGGGCCATCTTTGCTGGCGCGAATCTGATCATGTCTCCAGAGCAAATCCTGGGACCAGCGAGAGCAAGGTTCCTATCGCCCACGGCGACTTGCCACACATTCAACGCCGCTGCCGACGGATACACGCGAGGGGAGGGGGTCAACGCTATCTATATCAAACATCTATCTGCTGCTGTATAGGATGGCAATATATTGTGGGCTATTATTCACGGCAACCGCAATAAACGCGTCAATATTCATTAATTGTTTGTACTAATGGCTCAGGCCAGGGGCGGAAAGAAACGATAATAGATCAAACTGATTCGCAGGATTATGTATACTAATTATCGCTATCTCGCAGCAATAGCAGAATATCTGGAGTTGCCCAGCCTAACGCGAAGCACCAGGCACCTATAATTACGAGAGTATACGCCTCGGCTAACCTCGATGTGCTGGATATAGACTATCTCGAATGTTACGAGACCGGAATACCTGTTGGGGGTCCGATCAATATCGAGGCTATCGGACAGCGCTTTCATACACGACTAAGACCTAAGGGAACCAAGAGTTCGCTGTATTTAGTGGCTAATAGACCAGACTTCGACCACAGCGAGGCAGCCAGTGGGCTCACCGCCATCATTAAAGCAGCACTTGTCTTGGACTATGGCAAGATCCCACCCACATACGGCATCCAAACTCTCAGTCCCAAGTGCGCTTTCAACGCACACAACTTGAGCGTCGTCCAAGACCTCGTCGATTGGCCTCGGGCGCTTCGAAAGTTCAGTATCAACTCACTTGGCTATAGTGGTGCTTGGAGCCAGCGAGCAGCTACGGGAACCACTCGGTGGACATGGTTGAGGAAACTCCCAAGACTCAAGCGCAAAGGTATGCTCAGTGAGTCAACACGACCATTCCTTTCTGCTCCCGGTTTCCGTGGGAACCAGTCAGGCTCTAGCTGATCGCATCAAGCAAGTCACCAAGGCCATCGCAAATTTCGAGTACCAGACGAAAGTTGCACATCAACTCGAATGTAAGCTTCAAGATATAGCCTACATCCTCACGCAACGGAAATCGCATATAAACTTCAGACACTTGCTTCTTGTCAACATCAAGGCCTTGGCTAAAGCTAGCCGGAGGTAACGCGCCTCAACAGTGAAGTGAATACAGAGGGCTCAGAGAGATATCACCGCTCAAATCTGCTGCCCTTCGCCTTCGTTGTAAGCGGCTAAGGCGCCCAATGAGCCAAGATGAGCAAGCTGCGTTGGTTACAGACGCGACCTTGCACACATGAATCGAAGTCAGTCGGTCAGCACGGCCCTCCAAGTCGCTCTGGTGCCTATGCTCACCAGCTGGAGCATCCGGCTTGCAGTGATTGTCGGTGCCTCGTCTGTCTGGGGAGAATGCCGCAGCCTATTCAGCCGGATTGCTGAATGCGAGCCAGGCTATCTTAGTGGCATATCATAGGTATAACAAATCCCGCTTCATGGAGGCATGAGATGACCAGTACGTGGTTACAGCGCGCGCCAGACCTAGCGGATCTTCCTCCGTATCCATGGGACTATTCTCAAGGTCTTAAATGGACAGAGCCTCGTGCCAGCATCAAAACACGCCACCCGCCCTTTTAGCCGCCACAACAGTGGCCCCCGTCACCGCAGCCACGGTTCCAACCCTCCGCAAGTCGATATGGAAGCTGTATCGTCCGAATCCTGCAACATCCAAGCGCGCGTGTGCAAGACTGGTGTGTCCAAGTGAAGACTGCTTGTGCAAAATTATGAAGTGGATGGCGGTGCTGGATTACGAAACTGGTTTCCAGCGCTATCCCTTGTGGCATATGCTCGATCTGGGCCCTCGTGGTGATGGCGGGGCCGTGGCGGAGGCGTAGGCAGAGCGAGATGGGCATGTCTTGCGAGGTGTGCAAGACCGTGACGAGGCATTTGATATGATGGTCTCGCCAGGCGCAACAAAGCGCGCGAGTATTGGGAAAATTACGCTGCTGAGGTTCGGGCATTGGTTGCAGAGGGAGGTATCATTGTTACTAGCGATACCCATGATGGGATTATAACCATTTTTGGGAACATCGGGCTTCACTTGCGCCGAGATGAGGAACGGCTTCATATTTAGTGTGCGTCTGTCAGGTGCAAGGCAAAGGCATCTGCGTATTCGAAAAGGAGCGAGTCGTTATTCTGGTAAAGAAGGAGTCTTTATATACCTGCGTATCTATCTATTTCCTTGAATACATATAATCAGACTATCACAACGTGCGTGGACAGACTCAAAGAGACTCCCATCACAGCCCAAGTACAACGTCAGCTTAGTCCATCCACCGTTGAAAAATTGCCGCTCCAAGAGTTTGCTCAGAAAGCGCTCAAACAAGATATAGTCTGCATTTCCCTACTCGAGATAGCCGACCCATTCCTTGACTCCATCAGCCAGGCTGACATGGATCTCCTCCACAGCATCACCGGTCGTGTCAGGACTCTTCTATAGCTCACGGGCGCAAATATATTGGGGACCAAGCCGCGGCCTGAGCTCGCACTATGTCACGGTCTTTCTCGGACGCTCATGTTGGAACAGCTGGCCCTGCGCTTTCTGATAATGGATATCGGCGCCCCGACACAGTGGGATTTATCCTCGTCGCACCAGAACATCATAAAGTTGTTAGCGGAATCCGCAAGCATGCTGGATAGAGGAGACAGCGAATATGTGCAACACGACGGTCTCATCTATCTTAGTCGCTTCACCCCTGGCACTATACTATATGGAATGCTATTTTCAACCGCCGCCACGGACCAGCATTACCACCAGGTGTGAAATAGATTCGTCATTCTATATTTGTGATATAACTGCTAGCTGGGTCTGGAGTATGGCGATTGTAAGATGGCGAATGTGTCTTCTCTTTCCAGGCTGACATGCGAGGTTGTGGAGCCGTACCGCGCCGGTGAGATGAAAGCGCCAACTAGAATAATAAACTTTGACATGGCCGAAATTGTTCAGGTCTACTGCTATTTCTCCACGGAATTGGAGTGGGCAAGGTTGTTATATCCTTCCAAAACGACAATCCCTGATTCCGGTGTGCTAATCTATATCTAACATTTGTTTCTTCCCCTGTGCCTACTCTTGTCGTCCGTCTCTGGCAGCGTAGGCATGGCGAGCGAAAGCAACTACTACGCAGCCAGCAGCTTTCTTGACACCTTTGCATGCTGGCGCCGCGCTTTCATCTCAAAGAAGAGGCCAAAGGACAGAGCATAAATCTACTCGATGGCGGGGAGCGGGGGCAGCGGGAGGAACTCGACTCTAACTTATGCTGCTGCTTAGTATACCAACATGCCCACGACGGCGTCAAAGGCACTCCTGGCCGAGGCGCACACACTATAGCTATACGCAGCCGTATGAAACCTATTGCGGAAGCGCTTCTCTTCTTTCATATTAGTGGCGTCTGATAAAATTGAGACCGACGAGTCACTTGCCAAGGTCGGGGTCGATAGCACAATTGCCTCTGAGTTTCAATCTGCAATCTGGACAGCATTCAACGTGGACATGCCTTTGCTAATCCTTCTAAGCAAAGATAATAGTTTAAAGGAAACACTTGCTACAGCTATAACAGGTATTGATTAGTTTAGAAGTTAGTTTAGTCTTATAAAGCGAAGACAGAATATCGCGCTCTGATCTTTAATAACAAATTGCTTTAATCTATAGTGAACGTTATTAAAAAAGATACAATACTAACTCTCGATATTCCAACCAGGGAAATAATCTATAGGGGGGAGGGGAGTTATACCAAAGAGGGCGTAACTACTACAGACCTCTTCCTGCTGGCCGTAATCTTAGAGTCTAGATCCTGTCGTAGCGGGATAAAACTTCTACACAATGTTCTATAGAGACAAACCTACTGTATCACAACTTCCATATAAGCGGGGAGTGAATCTAGGAGCTTTCTAGGTTGGCATGAGCCTACCAGCTCTATCGTACCCGGCCCGCTTCCTCCCGGTCTAGCAACGAAGGGTTCTTCCAAACCTTGTATCCCTATCACCTGGTCCCCGATCCTCGATGACTCGGGCGCAAGCCCAAGTAACCCTTTGTCTGTAATGAAAAACCTTCGGCCGTGACAATTATAGAATATGTCTTCGGACTGGGTTTCGTAACTTGGTGTCTCCGTGTAGAATATATGGCTCAGTGCCCGTTTACTACTGACAGTGCCACTTCGTTTGCCCTCAGTGGTTCGATATTCCGACATTAGCAGCCCTTTACTCTGGCCGTCGGGGTCGTCTTCTGAGTCCGGATTGTTGAAATCTCGAACTCTTTCCACTGCATCAAGTGCGACGTGGAGATAGACCACACGTCGCCCGAAAAGAACTCTGATGAATGGCGATAGAAGCTGGAAATCAGGCGCATCAGGATTGAAGTTGGCATTGCCGTCCTCCCTTGGAAAGAGAATGGGTTGAAGATGGATCGGGTCGCAAAGCCCCTCCCACTGCTCCAGCGGGAACCTATCTTCATAGACGTTGCACAATTCCCCCAGCTTGACGATGGTTCCGGCCACCGCTGCGCGGAGGTGAAGTTGGACACTGCTTGTTCCATCCACGTTTGTACAGTCTGAGAATCGCCACGGAGCAGCCTTTCCATGTTCCCTTTTGTGCTCGAACATGAATCTAAAGCCATTCATATTATGGCGCCGGCCGTGGAAAATGCGCCCATCTTCAACACTCCAATCGGGGACCCAAGAAGGTAAGTTAAGCACCTTGTTAGGGTGGACGATGCCGCAGAGGACCTCGAGGCCCATGACTTCAACCAAGTTCCGCGCGAGGTTGGTGAAGACTTGCGCAGCAGAGTAGTTGTAGTCAGCTCTTGGTATTGCAAATTCGTACAGTTCAGGTCGGCCTTCCCCTGTTTCGGATGGCGGGTTGTTTTGGAGGTACTGTTGAGATTCCCATTCCAGCAGAGGCAGAATAGCGTAAAGCTTGTCCCTAGGGTCTGTAGCACCAAAGCTCCTCGTTTTCCATAACATGTTCCAAAGCCGGGTAGGATATGAGGCCTTCCAAGAATACCTGTCGAAACCTTTGGACACCAGAGACTGCACCGTGTAAGGCAGTGGTAGAGCGCGTCTGCCCCTGTTGATGGCCGCATCCCGCATTTGCTTGAAGGCCTCCCAACTGACCTCCTTGTCTCCGCACACAACAACTGCGTCTGTGGCTAAACGAACCTCTTGCATCACCCAGACACGAGTGAACCATGGTCGTTTCAGGAAACTCACAATCACATCTTGAGGTGGCTTGGCTGATTGGCCCTCAGACTCGGATGGCGCATTGACGTCTTGTAGCCATTCCATGACGGCGTCGCTACAGTCGGAGTCACTGCTTTCGCCCAGATATACGACTACGCGCCTGGCTCCGCTGTAGATTCGCGGCATCAGGACCAGCTGCTGGTTCCGCTCGGGCACGTCGGACTGGTTGATACAGATGGCGTCAATCCACAATTTCCGGGGCCTTTCAGGATAACGCAGGCGCTGAAGCGCAGCGGCACAGCTTTTCTTCACGGCAAGATAAGCGACCTCCGCGGCGTCAGGCTGGGTGACTGTGATTTTCTCGGTCTCTGCACTGTGGCCCCAAGCATACGAGAGAGCCTCGTATGGAGGAGATCCTTCGAGACTGAAGTTAAGAAGGCGGACCACGATCGCATCATCTCGCTTCCCAGGCTGTAGCTCCAAAAGTCGGAATAGCGCCTCACCGTTTAGAAGCTGACCAGGGTAAACAGTGTCCGTGTCGCTCATGGTGTAATTTGATAAGATTGGAATGCTTGATAGCATCGGTTTGTCTGATAATGAGGAAAAAAAAGAAAAAGCAGAGAGAAAAAGAGAAAGAGAGAAAGCAAGAAAGAAAGAACTATCAGGCACTAATTAGAGTGGAAAGGTAAGCTTGAATAGAGGGGTATATGCAGTGATACGAAACGTGGCTTGCTATTTGTTTACATAGGTAGTCAGCCATACCGGGCGGGTGGCTGTGTATGTGTGGGGGGGTGGAGGGAGGCAGACGGCAGGGCTATGGACGGCAATAAGGGACTCGAATAAATTTCCTAGCCTTCAATTAGCTACTCTATTTAACCTATTTAAGGCAGCGTGCGGGATTATAACTATAATTAAAGCTATAAGTAATTTAGATTATATTAAATTAACTTAGGTTTTAAGACTTAAAGGTTAATTATAATGAATTCTAGCTTTATTTATTTCATTATTGATTCGCAGTAGATTAAAAATGACAAAAAAGGTATATAGAAAAGGTTTCTAATATTATATCTTCTTTTTATCAATTATAATCCTACAATATTATTTGTTTATCTTTTATATAAAAGACTATTGGCTTAGTGCTTCAACGTTGAAAACACCATTCGGCCGCTGGCCTCTTTTCTTCGGCGTATGCAATTTCAACTTCCAAGTTATAGAAGTTGCCTATGTTAAGGAAACAATATCGCCCGACGACCACGCTCATAAATGATAAGACAATGCAAAGCGAGAAAGCTAAATACTACTGTGCCTTTTAATACAGAAGAGAAAAACGGGAAGGGAAAGCGTGTTCCTGGGTCCGTTCATGCTACCTAGGTAATCTAGAATCGCAATTGTGAACGCAATTGTGAAGAATATTTAGTCAGTGATCCCACCAACTCACTCCAGCCCCCAGTCCCCTTTAATCAAATCCGCCGCCCTCTCCGCCACCGCATATACCGTAGCCTGTAGATTTGCCGTGCTGAGTAGCGGAATGGCACTCGCATCCACCACCCTTAGCCCCTGCACCCCATACACCCGCAGCCGCGCATCCAGCACACCCTTCTGCTCGCGCGGCAGCATTGCACACGTGCCGGCAAAATGCCACATCGAGACTAGATTCGCCCGCGCATAGGCCTTAGCGGCGTTCAAGTCGCCGTTGAAGTCGGCGGCCGGGTCGCGGAACTTAAGGGGCTGTGCGAGTAGGGGACGCATGGCTGGCGAGGCGGCTAGGGATTTGATGCATAGCATGTGTCGTGCGAGGACCTCTACGTCAATGGGGTTGGAGAGGTATTTTGGGTCAATAACAGGGGGCTCTGTGGCAGTGGTAGATGTACTTTGGCAATGAGCGAGGTTAGTGTGAATGGTTTATATCAAGAGAGATGGGACGGAGCCTACAGATGAACGCTTCCTCGAGAAAGAGGCCGTGAAAGCATCACGCCAAACGTGATAAACTTGCCCGCAGACGGAGCTGGCGTCTTTGTGGGGTCCGCTAGGTCCAGCGGGAAGTTCGTCTGCCCCAGGGCCGTGAGGTACGCAGCTGATGGCTGCTGAGGGTCGAGCAGCGCGGCCTCAGTCACTCGAGCATAATGCCCCTTTCCGCAAGTCTGCCCGAGCAACGTCTTCAAGTCCGCCTGCTCTTTGGCTGGGAGAGGCAAGTATGCGTATGTGTGCACGCCAAGTGAGGCCAGAGGCCCACTCTGCGTGGCCGCGTATTCCTGCATAGCGAGCCCGATTGCCTCGGGCTCCTGCCGGACGAGGGCATCTTTGGTCTCAATTGAATCATTAGCTTCGAAAGCGGTGTAAGAAATTAGATGGTCCTGGAGATTTTCCCCGACGCCGGGAAGGTCCTCGACTACGTCAATTCCATAGCGCTGAAGCAGCTCTTCGTTGCCAATGCCTGATAGCTCGAGGATCTTTGGCGACTGAAAGACACCAGCTGCGAGGATGACCTCCTTGTTTACGCTAGCCGTCTTGATCTCGCCATTGTGCATATATTGCACGCCCATTGCCCGCTTTGAAGGACTGGTCGCGCTACCTTCCTCGAAGAGGATCTTCTCCACGTGCGCATTAGTGAGAACATGCAAACTCGACCGCTGCTTCGCAGACTGATAATATGCAGAAGCAGAGTAACTCCTTTCACAAGTTACGGGATCAATGCTAGCCAGCGAACTAAACGACCCTATAGAAGGCTGGACGAACGGGTTGTCCTGCATCTCCTGTTGAGCAGCGCGGAACGTCTTCGCCCAGGCTTCGCGGATGGGGTGTTCGCTGTTGCCGTACGACGTTTGAATCGGCCCCTTGGCCTGATCCTTCAGCGAGGCAGGCCAATGTTCGATAGCCAGTCTTTTCTCTGTGTCTTTGGGAATGCTTGGGCTGCTGTAAGACTTGGACGAGTACTCCTTCAGCATATCCCAGGTCCATCCGGTGTTGCCTAGTGTCTCCCATGAATCAATCACGTCCCCATGAGGAGGAACAAAGACGTGCGCGTTCAAAGCACTAGAGCCTCCCAAGGCTTTGCCTTGATTTAAGCCGATCACTCGGCCGTTAAGGCCCTCCTATAACATAAATTAGCCAAACGTGCCCTCGCGGAGGTAGATGTGTATGAATTTGATACTGACTTGAGGTTCGGAGCGGAAACTCCAGTCGTGCTCTGAGCCCAGCAGGGCTGCATAGAAGATGGGGATTTTGACGCGTGGATCGTCAGCCAAATCGCCACCTGCTTCGAGAACAAGGACCGATATGCTCTCGACTTCGGTAAGGCGAGCCGCCACGACTAGGCCAGCTGTCCCACCACCTATAATGACGAAGTCGTACGACGATATCATCGTAGCTATTGAATCTGTGTCGGACTGAGGAGTTCTTGAATCGATGGAGAGAAAGCAGATAACGTATGTAATCTAATACGCTTACTAGAAAAAAGTCGCGTTAAACCAGCTTATATAGCAGCTCAGCACTAAGTCACAGTCTTCTCGTAAACTGCTACTTCTAAACATTGTAATTACGATGTATAACAAGCTGGAACAATTATAGCTGATTTTATTTAGCCATAGTGGAAATTCCGCACGAAAATTCGCTTTATTCGGACCTATGCCAATCATACTGCTTACTTGCACGGGGGCTGCGGCACAGCGGATTTTATCTGTTGGCATCATGCTCATTTGCGGCAAAGCTGCGGCACAGCGGCTTTTATCATCGTTGCAGGGTGAAGTTGTCTAGTTGTCCCAGGGCACTTATCACACTAGTCCACCAACATCATTTCAAACATCACCTGATTAAACGTCATTAACGCCGACTTATACGCAGTTGGATGCAAGCAATAATGGAACGGTCCGCAGCAACGCTAAATGCAGATCCCGCCCGGAGCCCCTCGGGCCAAGACCTCTGCCTCGCTTCCGCAGTGGTGCAGCGATGGGAAATTTGGGGCCCGAAGCTAATACGCAGCGCCTGCAAGCACATAAGAGGTTATCTCAGCCTAGGCACGCATTATACGAAGTAATGGAAGTCTCGATAGACCTGTGGCCGAGTGAGCGGGTTGAGGCTCGGGGAAACTCGAATCTGTTGTTCCATTTCTTTGATGTAAAGGATAGAAATACGCTGGAACTAATTATAATCTATATCCGCCGGGCGCGTTTTTCAAATAAGATAGGCTCGTCAAGGCCTACTTTGGTGATATTGCCTAATATAGCAAGATCATCGATGGGACCTCTCCGTGAAGTATATATGAAGAAATATCCCCTCCAGGCTTGCATGCTCGAAGAGCTGATGAAGTAGCAGATCTCGACTTTCCAGGTATATACTCGTATCAAGATCCTTATTATTAGATCTATATTATTCAATAGCCCTTAGAAACCTCGCTGAAGATCTTTGACGTTACACAGTAGCGTTACTAAATTTCAGTGAGAAGGGGGCCCGGTACTCAAGTGAAGGGAACGAAAGCTGCCCAGGTGAGGTGCGAGATGCCAACGTATGAGAAAGTCAGAAATCTACGCCCCACTATACCGACAAGTCACTATAGATTTCATTGACTTCATTATATCATTCACAGGCATCTCTACAGAATCAGATGCAACCAAGTTCACATCGCGATTGAGATTTACACATAAGCTTTGCACGTATTCCCTTCTTCGCGACGGGAGCTACAGAAGAAAAACGAGATGGGGCGGGGCGTTTGGATAAACATAAGACAACCTACTGATTTGGGTGTCCTATCGCTTTTAATCCTGTGTCTAGTCTGTCGTGGCACGTCAACATTGTGCCATGGAACCCCGCGTGGCCGGCTGTTTCCGAATGTCCGAGATGTTTCAACGCGCAGATGAAGCTTTGTTGGAAGTCTTGGAGTCGGAGGAAGTCAAAGTCCGATCTGATTTAACGGTGCTCGAAGACTGGCTCTTGCTCCTGGTGGTATGGGGTTTGGTACTACTGTACTAGGCCTTGGCCGCAAGCCAAGTGAAAGGGTTAAAAGGTCGCCTATCAACAGGTCACGTCTACTGAGCAACCTCATTCCCCTGGGCTCGATTCGAGTATCGGCGAAATAAGACAAGAGCTGAGCGTCATGCGAGGGCTGGGCGTTATGTGTCTATTGGCTTGCTCGTACCACATTTGAGCCACTTGGTGAGTACGCTGCTTGCCTGCTTGTTTGAGAGACTGCCTAACCGAACACATGCTTTATAAGCGGCTTGATGCTGCTTGACTCGGTCAAGGCGCTGCGGTCTGACATGTCGCCCGAGGGCCCGACATTTTTATGATATGTTACATATGTGCTGTCGATAAACGTCCCACAAGCCACTTAAAAGGGTACTCGACTGCTCAACGACGGCATCGTTTCAAGTTCTTGGACAAAGTATCCTTTTGTATAATGTGAAAAATTGCCGACGAACACTCACCATGTACGACCGCATCGTCACCGCCTACACATTTTCCAAGTCCAATTGGCCACTACTCGTTTCCACCGGCGTCCAAAACCTCGGTGGCTTTGTGGGTTACGGCCTTGCCGTTCGGCAGCTGCTAAAAAGAGGCACGAGCCCGGTACCTCTTTGGGTGCACACATTTTTCCTCGTCCACGACAGCACCTTCGCCATCCGCTGCCTTCTCGCGGCTCCGCAGTATGACTACCACGTAAGCAACATTGACCTCTCTCCGAACCATCATTTCGATACGTTGTGAAGTGTTTCGAAGGTGTAGTGGGAAGTTTTGGTTAGGCAAAGAGTCTTCCCTTGAGATTTCCAATTTATTGCGCCTCTTGACACACCTGCAGCGAGTTCATAATACTAGTGAAATGAAGAGACTGACCAGAATTGTTATAAGTGGTTCCTAATTCTTTACGGTCTGGGCCTACTTGTATGGACCGTGCAGGAGATCTACACAATCTCCCGCTTTGTTACCGACGACGTGCTGCGGCAAGAGACGTGGGGCCCCTATCGGCATGGACCGGTATCTAAGCGCGATGCGACGTGGAGTTCACTCAAACAAATCGTGGGCTTCTATTGCCTCTTCAACTTCGTCTACTCACGATTCGCGCATGACGGCGCGCCTATGTACGACTGGTTCATCTTGTCTATTGTAGCGGACACTTGGGGTCCCGTGCAGCTGTGGCGGACGCAAAAATGGAGGGAAGATTGTGGTCCAGCGCGCGCGGTCGTGATGGTCGTGAACGCTATAGTCGCGTTCCAGCCGTGGAATATGTGGGCTATGGCGTTTCCGGATCTGTACGATACGTTTTGGTACAAGGCGATGGGGGTGCTGACTATTGTGATTGCGATCGTGCACCTCAAAATTGTGATGGATATGCCGTCGGAGAAGAAGTGGAACAAGGGGAAAAGGCAGTGATAGGGGGATCAGATAAAGTCACCTGGTGGAGGAACAGCCGAGCGATGAAGACGTGCGAGCGGATTATTGATGATGCGAGACAATGGTGGGAATACTGGTCGAGTGCCGTTTGGTTGTCAGGCAGTGTGGAAAGAATGCTTTGATTGAAGACTAGTGGTCAGATAATATTACGAAAGTCACTAGATCGACATAAAAGTGATCAGAGCAACAACAGGAAATATCACCAGATCGACATGTCCACTTCGGCTATCTACATTTAGGCGTGTATAGAAGATTGAAGGAAAAATGCCAGACTGTCTGCAGACCAAAAGTGAGTTTTGAATTCTTTTTTTTGGTTAAGCGTATGACCATACTGAGAGAATGATGAGTCTAGCTACTTGGTTGATCAGCTCCAAATAGCAGTAGTATGGGGACGCGACTTGATGGTAACAGGGCTGTGCTATGACTTATTGGTATTCAAGAAAGACCAGGGGAGCTTATCCTCCCAATGCTTTACTTAGGTAATCTGCGTGAAGTAATCAGGGATTTTTAAATGGTACTAAACAACCTTCTTCAACCGTACGTAACAAAAGTCAGGTCTGTTTGTGAGGTTATCATGTGCCTTGTAAGATGAGAGCTCCTCTGGACACGGCAGCAGCTCAAAGTTCCACACAATCAACGTAACCAGTAGTTTCAGCGAAACATATGCCAGGCGTCGCCCGAAGCACCCCCTAGGCCCTAGACTAAATGCCATCATGGGCCCCGCGGCCTGGTTGAAGCTCATGCCTTCGAACATACCGGCCCCGTTGCCAGCAACAGCAGGAACAAGCCATCTCTCCGGCACGAATTGATCCATCCGGCCGTCTTCAGCCCACTTTCCAATCCTTCCCTTAGCCTCAAGACATTCAGGCGTCCGTAGCTCGTCCTTAACCGGCAGGCTAGGACTAAACATGCCAGGCCCATTAGCTAGCATGAAAACCTGCGTACCCTTGGGGATATGGCATCCCAGTATCTGCGTGTCGACCGTGGCCTGGCGCACTAGACCGGGGACTGGCTGGGCGCAGCGCAGCATCTCCTCGACAACGGCGTCGAGATACGGCATCTGAGTATTGAGAATCTGCTCGTGGCTTGGGGCCTCGCCAGGGGCGAGATCGAGAGCCGTCCGCAGCTGCCTGCGCAACTTATCTTGGATGGATCGGTTGTCGGCTAGCCGCTTGACGCCCCACGTCACCGTTGTGGAGCTCGTGTCGTGCCCAGCCGAGATAAAAGTAAGAAGCTCGTCATACATGAGGCGGCGGTGGAAGTCGGGCTGGCGACCTTCCTTTTCAGAAAGGGCGGCCTCTTTCATGAGCATGTGGTCCAGGGCCGATATTATGAGCGATTCATCCGTGTAATCCTTTTTGCCATTGCCCTTCTTAAGCCGTAAGATGCCCTCGTCAATTTCCTTGCGAAATACAGCATCTTTGTTTGCCACGGCCTCCTTGACGGCACGTCGGCGCATCATGAACCACCACCGCAAACGGGGTGAGACTGAGGCCAAAACTTCCTCGTACACCACACCCAGGTCCCGCAGCGCCTCTACGAAGATATCGGTAATAGGGCTCTTGGGAAATACCGCGGGCTGATTGGGTTCACTGCTTATAGACTCGAGGCGTTCCAGCGACGCATAGTACGCAATCCGTGTGCTTGTGGCGTTATGCGAGAACCTGGAGCTGAAGGTGAAGGAAGTCACGGCGTCAAGAGCCGTGTAGTAGATGTCATCAATAGCCTCGAACGGTCGTCCCTGCGCCAGACGGGCCTTCTCATTCCATAGATCCACGATCTTAGACAGATTGGTGTGGAGGGACGGGGCGGCGACGTTATGCAAGAAGCCGGGGCTCATTAGATCCCCGATCACCTTGCGGTGGTAGCGGAACTTGGCATCAGACTTAAAGAGAATATGACCCTCAGGGGTGAGACCCCCCATAGTCTCCTGGAAGAAGTCGGCGCGATCAAATTCCTTGTGACGGTGGACGAGAATATCGTGGGCCTCGTCGAGGTCGGCGACGACAACGTGCGGGCGGCCGCCGAAGGGCGTCATGAAGACTTGCATAATGGGGGATTTATGCTTATCTATTTCGGCCGTAAACCAGGCCCAGAACAGGCGCGTGTCATCATGGAATTTGCCCATTTCGGGTAGGTCGCCCAGCAGCCTCTTTTTCGCGTGCTTGTTGTAAGGAATCCCGGGCAGGGGTTTGGGAAGTGCTCTGAGGTAGAGGAAGTAGAGTATCCCAAGCACAAGGGTGGCGCCAAGCAGCCACGGCCGCGACGCCTGGAGGGCGTCGATGAGTATGTCCATTATGATTTGACTCCTGATATGGTAGTCTTAGACTCGAAATAGAAAGAAAAAGCACTTATATCAAGCTGACGGTGAATTGATTTCGGAAGCCACTAAAGAAAGATAGTTGAAAACCATGTTATATAAGTGAATGAGTCGATGGGCTTACCGAGGCTAGGCGTTCGTAATGTATATAAGCATATATGCTATTGCATATATATGACTATCGTGAGTTCTTATGCTCGAAGCTCTATTTATCTGAACCAAGACTGAAAGGCATCGAATTGGATCACAAGCCAGATCAAGCCAGATCCAATTGAATTCATTATACCTTCTTTCTAAGATGGAAATGTCCCACCCTATCACTGTGAACCAGTCGGCAGCATATATAACAGAAATAAACTCATTCGCAATAAATCCTGGTGCACTCTTGGTATTATTATTGCTTGGTTTCGCTTCCGCTGTTTTCGTGTTCTCCAAACTCTCATCGGTTAAGGTATCCGGCACAGATACAAGCACAGATGCAAAGAATTGGAACGGTCAAACACTGGACCCTATTCCAGGTCCAAAACGTAAGTTGATGGCGTACTAGGACCAGAAGTCACTTACAGTATTGGGTATCACTGAAAGCTTATTGACCAACCTTAATAGCCCTCCCCATCGTTGGCAATGCTTTAATCCTAGACATCAACGATCTGGTCGGATCTATCCTCAAGATTGCGCACCAGTATCGACCAATTTTTTCGCTCACGCTCTTGGGCAAGCGCGAGCTATTCGTCAGCAGCCCGTCACTAGTGCGCGAAATTTGCGATGAGCGGCGATTCCACAAGCTGGTTGCCAAGGGGCTCGACAAGCTGAGGCCGGTGACAGGCGACGGGCTCTTTACAGCGTACCATGACAACCACGAGTGGGGACTAGCGCACCGTATACTGCTCCCACTTTTCGGGCCGTTGCGCATCCGCGAGGATATGCTGGACGATATGGTCGATATTGCCGGCCAGCTGTGCCTCAAGTGGGCGCGGATGTCCAGCTGCGGCGGCTCTGGATGGACCAGGCTCGACGACCTGCCCGCAGACCTGACACGCCTGACGCTTGACACGGTGGCCCTTACGCACATGAGCCATCGCTTCAACAGTTTCTACCTGCTAGACTCGCTGCATCCGTTCGTCCAGCACGTGGACCTTGTGCTTGCCGAGGCCGCAACTCGCGCTACGCTTCCGGATCACTGGATTGTGACCCACCTGCTCCGTCGCCGCTCCACGCGTCAGTTCGCCGCCTCGACCTCGCACCTGAAGTCTGAGTGTCAGGCCATGATCGACGCCCGTCGCGCTCTGGGCCCGCCTCCCGCCTCCCGCAGCGACGTCCTGGGCGCTATGATCTTCGGCCGCGATCCCAAGACGGGCGAGATGCTTCGTGACGAGACGATAGTGGAGAATATGTTGACCTTTCTTTCAGCGGGCCATGAGACTACCTCTGCCACGCTCACGCTGGCGTGTTATTACCTTTGCTCACATCCTTCCGCCCTAGAAAAAGCGCGGCAAGAGGTCGACGCGCTGTGTGGATCTCCCAATCAGGGTATGAAACACATTACGACGGCATTTCCGTATCTCGATGCGGTGCTGCGTGAGACAATGCGTCTTTCACCTGCTGCACCAGCCTTCTTTGTCGTGCCGTACCAAGACGAGATTCTGGGGGGCAAATACCTAGTGCGTGCGGGTGAGAGCGTGTGCGTCGCTCTCGAGGTCCTGCAACGGGACAAGACTGTGTATGGGGCCGACGCTGACGAGTTTCGCCCTGAGCGGTGGATGCGAGATGGCAGACTGTTGGACGACTTCGACGAGTTTGCATGGAAGCCGTTCGGCAATGGCCTGCGCGGGTGCATCGGAAGAAGCTTCGTGTGGCAGGAAAGTCTGGTGTTCCTGGCCATGGTGCTGCGGAGTTTTGATATGAGGATGGACGATCCCAGCTACAAGCTTAAAATGAGGTCGGATCTCTCTGTCAAGCCGGACGGGTTTGTCATGCAGGTGAGGCTGCGGGAGGGCCTCACTGCCACGGAAGTGGGCAAAGGACTTATTCGGGGTTATAGCTCCATCTCTGAATCTGAAAGCAAGAAGCCGGAGTTTGCACTTCAGAAAGGACCACAAATAGGTGGACAGCCCATCACAATCCTCTACGGGTCGAATGGTGGCACATGCGAGGCTCTGGCTCATCAGTTGGCTGCTACCTCAGTCGCCAGGGGTTTCATCCCAAAGCTCGTCGACACAATGGACTCAGCCGTGGAACACTTACCAGGCGGAGATAAAGGCCCGGTCGTTATGATCGTCGCCTCATATAATGGCCTGCCAGCAGATAACACCGAAGAAATGGTCAAATGGCTGCAGGAGTCCGCATCTCAGAGTCTCGCAGACGTCAGATATGCTGTCCTCGGGTGTGGCCATCGCGATTGGAAGGAAACCTTCCAGAAAGTTCCGCGGATGGTGGACGAGCTCCTGGCTGAGGCAGGGGCCGTCCGAGTCGGCGTGCTGGGCAGTCTGGACATGGCCACAGCCACCGACGTATTCTCGGACTTGGAATCCTGGGCTCAGGACCATCTATTCCCTGAGCTTTGTCGGCTGTACCATCTTGCCGAGACAACAGAGGTCGATGCTCTCGTCCAAGGTCTGACAGCCACAGCAAGCGACCCACCCCGGGTGAAGATGCGCCAACAAGACTTCATCCCGGCTGTTGTCACGGCCCAGAGGCAGCTCTCATCAACCGAAGCCGATGACACCGTACCGGTAAAGCATCATGTCGACTTGCAGATCGTATCTACCCAGGAACAAGCCCAACTCGATTATGCCCCCGGAGACCATGTACTGGTCTTGCCTCGTAACGAGCCGTCCCTCGTCAATAGGGTGCTCGTCCTGTTCAAGCTGAGCTGCGACACGGTGCTGACCATCACTTCGGGCCGCCGTCTGAATATTCCAGACGGCACACAATTGACGGCGTCGGATCTCTTCGGGGCATACGTGGAGCTTGGACAGCCCATCACTTCTCACCACATAGCCACCCTCATAGGCCAGACTCACGACGAAGAGACCAAAGCCCAGCTTCAGATGCTCGTATCACAGCAGGATAGTCGATGGCCGGATGAGAAGCCGCCACTTCTGCTCGAAGTTCTCCAGTCCCTCCCACGACTGCCCATACAGCTGTCCACATTCCTCCGCATGTTGCCGCCCATGAGACTCCGGACGTACTCTGTTTCAAGCGCCTTAAATGTTGCAAGTAATAAGTCAAGCACCGCCCTCTCGCTGACACTCTCTGTTGTCCCTGGCGGTGTCGCCTCGACCTACCTATCCACAACAAGTCCAGGCCACATGATCTACCTCCGCATGCAGCCCAACCCGGGTTTTCGTTTGCCTTCAGACTCATCTCGACCTGTGATTATGATATGCGTTGGGTCGGGCCTTGCTCCGTTCCGAGGCATGATCCAGCAGCGGATGATGATGGCAGAGAACAAAGAGAAAATGCATCTATTCTACGGCTGCCGGGGCCCCGAGTTGGATGCAATGTACACGGAAGAGCTGGACGAGGCCGAGTCCAAGGGTATGGTGGTCGTGCGTCGTGCGTATAGCCGACAACAAAAGCGAGGCACTGAGAAGCACGGGCGGTATGTGACGGATTTGTTGGTGGATGAACTCGCCCATCTGGTAGAGCTGTGGAACAAAGACGGGCTGGTGCGTGTCTGCGCAGGCAAGGAGGTGGCTGATTCGGTCTGGTCTGTATTAGGGCCTGCTTTTCTCGGATGCTACGAAGTCAAGAGTCTGGATCTCGGCGTCTGGAGGCTGATGCTCGGTCTCAACAGCGGAGACACGACGTTGCAGGGACGATATGTCGAGGAAATATTCAACTGAAACATAGATTGATACGAGTCAATACGTTCAGGTCTACTTAGAATTATTGGCAGCATTTGCACCTCACGCTTTGGGCCTCCGTGCCTCAAATATCAACACAGTACCCTCAACCCTCCACACAACACTCTCAAACGTATTCTGCAGTGCCTCCACAAACACCTTTGCCCCATCAGCCTGATTATCAAACATCCCTAGCGCGTTGTGCCAGAACATGATGAACCGTCCCAGCAGGTTATGCTGGACTCCGTCCCCTAATATCGTCACCCCCGCCAGGACGCCGTCGACCCGCTCCACCTTTGCCGCCAGTCCCGCAAGCGCAGCCGCCTTGCGGGCCGGCGGACCCGGAACGCAGTGCAGAAGCATGTTGGTCAACACCACGTCAAAGCGGCCGTCGTCCTTGAGCAACGAGTGGACCGAGGCAGCGTCGTCCGGAGGAGCAAGGAAGTCACCGCGCACAGTGTTGACTTTAACTTCGTCCCCGTGAGAGGTCCTGCACCGGGCCGAGGCCGTCTCCAGGCAGGCTGGGTTGAGGTCAACCAGGGTGAACGTCGTGCCGGGCAGGATGAATGATGAGGGGATGTTGGCAAGGAAATATCCCGTCCCGACGCCTATGTCGAGGATCCTCGGTGTCTTGGTGGCTGCCTGTGATACGAGCGTGGAGCACAAAGCCTGGATCACGTACGAGGGACACCGCCAGACATGGGTGCAGTAGAAGCCCAGCACGAGGCGGTCGTATACTGCGTTGAGGAATAGAGGGCTGTAGATGGCTGCCCCGGCTGTGGTGGGCTTGGTAGTGCTGCTGCTGTTCCAGCTAGCATACCAGTGCGTGAGGAAGGCACCGGGTAGGCTTAGGATCTGAGCCACGGTCGACGACATGGTGGGTGATTGGGCGAGCTTTGGGCTATTGGCATGGGTGAGTATTGTTACTCCCGAAATCTGTCGCCGTGCGACCACACGTAATATCAATCTTGCGGAGGGACTTCAGTCTACACACAGAGCATGTCAACATGTACAGGGGTGCCCTTGACATGCAATTATGAGAAACCCTCATTGAGAATGGGGCGCTGCTTGCAAGTGAATATGCCTATAAAGAAAGTATCAAGAATACAAGTGGAGATATTTACTTGGTATCCGCTATGCTAGTCAAGCATCGATCCGTTCTCAACCCCAGGAATTGGACCTCCGGGCACCCCGGAAACTTTTCCCTCAAATGCGGCGAACCTACGAGGATCTTCCGAGCTCCCAATTAAACCTTAAAACTGATGTTGAGATTCAGCGTCCAATCAAACCCCATGGCAGATGAGGCGTAGGGCGGATGTATCCACGGGTCCACCCGAGATCCCTACCTAGGAACCTAAACCTTAATTCAGAACCTGCCCATCCTAGACGAACTGGACCCTGAAAGTTGGACTCATGCTGTCCCTCCTGTTTCGGTTATTAACCTTCGTTGATATACGACGAGCTTGATCTATGCGGTGTAGGGATACTATTCACCGCTAGTATTGCGTACGGAATGGATTGAAACTCTATAAGCACTTATCAGTGAATGAGTCAACTGCTGCATTAGGAGCCTCAGGTACAGACATTCGAATCATGATTAAGTTCTGAGCGCAGATAAGCCTACAGCTTCTGTTGAGCATTGGCTTCGTGTCCACAGGTATATACGTAAGCTTGTATAATACATAGACTTGACCTTATCAAGGAATATAAGAGAACAAAGGGTATGCAATTATGTTAATTATATCAATTCTTTTGTATTAATAAGAAAAGCTTTAATTCAAAACCTTACTTAAAAAACATATATTGGTTCAACTGATGATGGATTGATATAATAGCGTTGCTATATAAATCTTATACAATTTCTCCTTTATTTCTCATTTTTATTTCAGAGATAAGCAATGAGATAAAATAGAATCTCACGCTATGAACTTGACCAGAATTTCGTCCCTCGGATTCAACGTAATCTCGCTCGCCATGCGCGGTCGAGTTCGCATATACAGATCAGCCAGCTCAGGTTCCCCTTGATCATTGCTGCTGTCCCACTCTGATGGGTTCGATACCTTGACATTAGACTTCGGCTGCGGCTGCTGTACCAAGGAGATTTTGCTATAACGCTGGAACAAGCGGACCAACACGTAACTCATCTCGACGAGCGCAAACTGCTGCCCAATGCAGGTCCGCGGCCCGCCGCTGAAAGGGATATATGTCCACGGCTCAGGCCTCCACTTGTCCCAGCGCCTAGGATGGAACTCGTCGAGGGGAAAGGCGGGAGTTCCTGGTGGATAGATATCACGACGGAGGTCTGTATGAGTAAATAGTAATCAGCCAAGACCACAACCTTATCTAAGTAATGATAGTCAGGGTGAAAAAAAAAAAAAAAAGACTCACGCAGCAGATGCGTCGAAAAGTAAACAAGTGTCCCCTTTGGCAAGCCTATAGGCCCCATGCCGTCCTCGCCCCTACCTCGGGGCAGACTGGTGTCTTGAGCGGCGACTCGTGCGTTATAGGGAATCGCAGGATACAGTCTCAAAGTCTCGTTGAGAGTATGCGAGAGCACCGGCATATTTTTTATGTCCTCGTAAGTAGGCTTCCTGCCGTTACCTAGGGTCGACAGAATCTCCTTTCTCAGCTCCACTACCGCGTCCGGATGCCGGGCTAGCTCGAAGAGACACCACGTCAGCGTCATGGCCGTCGTGTCGCGGGCCGCAAGGATGATTGTTGTGATCTCGTCCCGCAGAAAGGACCGGTCCCGACTGACAGCCGCGCAGGCTGCTAGGAACGAGAAACGGGTACTGCCGGAGTTGGAGCCGGAGCTGTCGTCAGCAAGACATTTCTGCAAATCTTCGTCGGACATGGCGAGGGCCTTGTCGAGGAGCGGGTCCACAAATTCGGCCATAGTTTTGATGTCAGCATTATACTGTCGGCGAGGTATGAGCCACCACCCGAGTGGCGTCGTATATTCGATGAGCGTCTGGGTGCGGTGGACCCGCTCAAAGGCCTCGATAAAGGCGTGGGACGGATTGAGTAGAGACTGGACCTGCGTCGTGCCCAGCGAAAAGTCGGCGGCGGCGTCAAAAGCAAAGTGTGCCATAACGGCGCTCGCATCGATGGTCTGCTCCCCATCGAGCAACGGGAACAAGTGTGCCAAGTGCCGTTCAAAACAAGCCAGGTCGCTAATACGCTGGCGAGCAAAGTGCGGCCGCAGGAACTGGCGGTTGCGGTGCCAGTCCGGCCCGTCGAGGGTGAAGATGCTCCTGCCTAGAAGACCCTTCCAGTCTCTGCGAAATCGGTCCCCTTTCTCGAAGTCGCGGAACTGCGTCGCTAGTATGGCCTTGATGTTGTCGGCATCTGCAGTCACCACTCTGCGTTCGCCCGCAATGCCAAACTCGTATGTTTGCGGGTTACGCTTCTTCCCTCGGCCTGTCGCGACGAGGCAGTTGTGGAAGAACAAAAGGTTTTCGTCGCGACTGGCGTGTTTCACCATGGCCAGCAGATATCCAAGCCCTGGACGGGTTAGCAAGCGGGTATCTGATTATACAGAGAACAGTCAAGTAAAATCATTAATACGTACCCGAGAAATCATACCACGAATGCACCGACGCTGCATGGCCCCCAAAACGCCTCGTAATGGCCTCCTGCTGCAGCCATCGCACGCATAGCCGAACCAAAAGGCACAAGAAGACACCAGTGGCCAGACGCACCGCAATACTTGTGTCTGAGGATAAAAGTGGCAGATATATCATTCTGTCGCCTAAGTCAATGACTGTGCAGCGCGTCGGGTCCTTGGAACGACGATTGGTGGATAGCACATATTTGAACGCACTAGTAAACCCCTACTCCTCTGGATCAGAATCGTCCAGCTATTATAATAACGCTTACTACCCGCCAAGCATACTCCACTATGCCTTGACTATACGTTTTAACTTTTTATTAAAGAAGAACTTATCTATATCGCATAGTCTGCTGTATCCTATTAAAGAAGCAAAGATCTTTTATCTAATTTACTTATATATCTTTATTTTTTCTTTCCTATATTAAGCAGATTTATATAAAAAGAGTAAAGATTTTTTTTTTAAATACTTTATTATTTTTAAGCGCCTAAAAGCTCAGTAATAGCAATAGTAATATATAATAAGACTTATCTTATTCCAACTTTTAATAAATGCTTAAATCTCTATCGTTATCTACGTCATCCTTCTTATTCCCGTAATAAGACGTTACGAGGGCTATAATACAACTTAAGCTCTATTCAATTGTAGCAAATGAACTCCTTAACGCAACAACTTCCCCACTACGCTTACTAGGTACTTACTCAGGCAGCGAATCTCCTATTAGGTGTGGCATTGTAAGTAAACGGTATAATGACTCAGTAGAGGTCATGTAATAGATCACTGGGCCCACTTGCATTACTTGGATGCCCTGAGTTACTTGGATCAGCGGCTTAATTGAATTGCTTGGATTAAGGTTATCAACGGTGACCTCGGGATCCACTATTATGTTACAATAGTACAGAGTACTTCAGCAATAGTATGCAACTAAACGAACTATCTGTAAGGACGTACTCCTTGCTCGTAAAGAGCTTCATTAAATAGCCTCTTTAAGTATTTATCCAAGTATTCACTCCAAAATTTAGGTAGCTTCACAGCTTCTGATCGTTCCTTACGGACGAATCTTTGCCATTATATGCGCATACCTCTGCAACAGATCTGCTAATATAGAATCTCGGGACGCTACGGACTACTTACAACTTACAAGTATTTATTAGTGTGCTCATTATAGGCCAAACTATTCGCAGGCCGCGCAACCAACACCAACAGCTGGAGACAAGCACCATTCATTAGACCGTAGACAATGGAAGCAGACGCCGTCGAACCAATTGCCATTATTGGCATGAGCGTCAAGTTCCCCCAAGACGCAACTTCCCCGGAGGCATTTTGGGACATGCTCGAAGCAGGGCGTTCTGCAGCCTCAAAGGTCCCGGTCGACAGATTCAACGTAGATGGTAAGGCAAAAGAGCAGTTGGAGGGAAAAACTGACCTTCCTCCCATCCCACCTTATTTTAGGACTGATAATTGACACATGCCTGGATAGCATTTTACCACAGCGACCCAAGTCGGCTGGACAGTGTGCGTATTATACTTTCCTTCCGTCTTTGAAGAATTCCAGCTGCATCCAAGTCTGTACATATTTGGCTATGGCTGCTCACGACGAGTAGGCGTGCAAGAATGCGAAGTGGTGAAAAACAGCACCCAGGTAGCCTTTCAATACTAACCTCACATCTTGCCAGCTCCGCGTAAAAGAAGCTCACTTCATGGCCGAGGATCCAAGAGCCTTTGACGCCCCTTTTTTTAACATGTCACCAGCCGAGGCCTCCGTGCTGGACCCTCAACAGCGCGGCCTACTCGAGGGCGCCTACCACTGCCTTGAGAACGCCGGGATCGCCACGCCCACTCTGGCAGGCACGTCAACGTCCGTGTTCGTGGCCTGCTTCGGCCGGGACCACGACGCGTACATTGCGCGCGACGTCGAGGGGGCAACGAGCCGGTATCATGCGACCGGGTCCGGCAGCAGCATGTTGGCCAACCGCATCAGCCACGCGTTTGACTTGCGCGGCGCCTCCATCACCGTCGACACGGCTTGCAGCGCGGGGCTTTCGGCGTTCCACCTCGCGTGCCAGAGCGTGCGGGTCGGCGAGAGCAGGATGGCTCTCGTATGCGGCGGCAACACATATATGGCGCCAGAGAGCCTGTCTATCCCGCTAGATGACGCCGGCTTCCTGAGCCCCGACGGCCGGTGCTGGAGCTTCGACGCCAGGGCGAATGGGTATGCTCGTGGCGAGGGCTTTGGCTGCGTGCTCATCAAGCCGCTGAGAGCCGCGCTCGAGGATGGTAATGTCGTGCGTGCCGTGGTGAGGGCCACTGGTGTCAACCAGGATGGCCGGACACCGAGCATTACACAGCCTAGTCCTGATGCACAAATTGGGCTCATCAGGCGGACGTACGAGGTAGCCGGCTTGGATCTGGCCACAACCGACTAGTAAGTAACAAGACGTTCTCCCAGTCACAAGGGAGCAAGATAACTTACATCCTCCGAGTGTCGAGGCGCACGGGACAGGTACAGCAGTTGGCGACCCGATCGAAGCAAGGGCTATCGGCTCTGTGTTCCGCGAGCACCGAGCCGGCCGACCGCTCCATATTGGCTCTGTAAAGAGCAATATCGGCCACTTAGAGGGCGCCAGCGGCCTCGCTGGCATTATCAAGACGGTGCTGGTGCTGGAGCGGGGCATAATCCCGCCCATCTGCAACTTCGAGACGGCGAACCCAGCAATCGATGCCAAGGAGTTATGTTTGCAGTTCGATAAGAAGGCGACTCCATGGCCTTCGCCTGGCCTCCGCAGGGCCTCGGTGAGCTCTTTCGGCTATGGCGGGTCCAATGGCCATGCCATTCTCGAGGACGCGTGCAACTACCTTCGCTTGCGAGGGCTCGAAGGACTACACAACACAGTTGACCTGGCGTCGACCATTCAGACCGTGAGCCTTGCTTCTCGCACCCCTTCACGGTCTTCGTCCGGATCACCGTCCCCTATAAAGTCTGAGGACTCGGATGCGGAGACTGGACGCGCTTTATGGGATGGACCAGGGTCTCTTTCACCACCAACTCCACAGACCCCAACAAGCGATTTGGCGTCATCGCCAGCCTCAGCAAGTCCCTTACCACCCCATACCGTAGTCTCGTCAGATAAGAAAGGAATAATTGTCCTTTCCGCGGCCGACCAGAACGGTCCAGCCCGCTTGGCCGATTCATTGCTGCCATATTTGACATCGCACCATCCAAAGCAAGAGTTACGAGACATCCTACACACCCTTAGCAAGCACCGCACAGCACACTCATGGCGGTCATTCAGCATTATCGACGCTGAGACTCTGAAGCCCACACCTCTCGAGGCCTTCCCCTCTTCGGAAATCTCACCTGCTGTCCGGGCTGGTCACGTTCCCCCTACAGCATGCTTCGTCTTCACAGGCCAGGGCGCACAGTGGGCTCGCATGGGTCTGAGCCTCCTACATCTTGGCCCATTCGAGCAGAGTCTGAGAGCCGCGGACGATCACCTCTGCGCCCTGGGCTGTGATTGGAGGTTGCTGGACGAGCTGCGCGCGCTCGAGGGGAAGAGTCGAGTCCAGGAACCGGCCTTCTCGCAGCCGCTCTGCACGGCCGTTCAGGTTGCGCTGGTTGATTTATTAAGAAGCTGGGGCGTTAGGCCCGCTAGTGTCTGCGGCCACTCGAGCGGTGAGCTGGCTGCGGCGTATTGTACCAGCGCGCTGAGTCGGGAGGAGGCGTGGGGATATGCGTACTTTCGGGGCGTCGTATCGCAGAAGTTGGCGCAAAGCGCAGGCGGTGGCATGGGCATGATGTCTGTCGGCCTCGGTGAGAAAGCCGCGTTGGCGTATTTGCAGCAAGAAGGCGTCGCTGATCTCGTCTCTGTCGGATGCGTCAACAGCCCCATTAACGTCACGCTCACAGGCGACGCCGAGGCGATAGATAAGCTGTGGAGACGCTTTGATGCCGACGAGGTCTTCGTGCGCAAGCTTGCAGTCACTGTTGCGTATCACTCGAAGTATATGGCCCAGGTTGCCGATGAGTATCTGGGCCTAATCAAGTCACATCACCACAAGCAAACCCTGCCTGAAGATGCCCCAGGCCAGTTACCCGTCATGTTCTCGTCCGTCACGGGATACGAGACCTCGGCCAGTGAGCTGAGGCAGCCCGAGTACTGGGTTAGCAACCTGGTCGGCACGGTCCGCTTCTCTCAGGCACTGTCTGCAGCCATCACTGTGTCGCAGCAGACAGCCACTGAGGACGGCAACAAAAAGACCCGCAATACAAGTAATCACTTTATAGTCGAGATCGGACCCCAGGCTGCCCTGCGTCGGCCGGTGCAAGACACTTTGACGCCGTTACTGGGCAAAGACAAATGGCAATACGCCCCCGTCCTGGACGCCAGAAACGACAGCCTGATACCTATCCTCGCAGCTATGGGCCGATTATGGTGTGCCGGAGCAGATGTGGATCTGGCGATGGTGAACGAGGCATGCCTGTCCACGCCCACCGATGCGCCTCCCAAGATGGTCGTCGACCTGCCTGCATACCCTTTCAGCCGGGCCAAGCTCTTCTGGGAAGAGAGCAGACTGTCACGCCGCTTCGCCCACCGCAAGCACAGGCGCCACTGCCTCGTTGGTCTGCGAGCACGGGACTTCAATCCGGACGAGGCAAGCTGGCGGCATATCATCCGCTATAGCGAGAACCCATGGATCCTCGACCACACGCTCAACGGCTCGCCCATTTACCCTGGCTCGGGAATGATCGTCATGGCGATCGAGGGAGCCCGACAACTGATCATGGACTCGGAAACCTTTGATGAGAGCCTCATCGCAGGTTACAACATCGCCAATGTCCGCTTCCTCCGCGCTATCAGTGTCGACGACAGTGACCGTGGCGTTGAGGCACAGCTGCACATGCGTCCCCGGCGCGACAAAATCAATAACACACTGCAAAAGTGGTACGATTGGCGCGTCTTTACGCAGAGTGGCGGCAGCAGTGACGACTGGCTTGAGGCCGCATACGGAAGCATTCAGGTCGAGGTTGTCACGAATAACAACCGCGATGAGCATAAGCGCCGCACAGCAATCGAGGTCCAGGCGCAGCACGACGCGGTGCTTGACGCGTGCAAGTTCAAGACATACCCGGACCAGATGTACGGCAATATGGCGGCGCTTGGGCTGGACTACGGACCCTTTTTTGCGCGTCTGGAGGACATACAGTACTCCAAGGAAGGCCACGCCGCGGCGACGCTTGGACTCCGCGACTACGCGGACAAGATGCCATATGCGCACGAGGACCCATGCGTGGTCCACCCCACAACTTTGGATGCGCTGTGCCACCTGCAGATGGCAGCCTTGTCGGCCGGCGGGCTGCGGCCCATTCCCACTATGATGTTCACCCATTGCCGCGAGATGTGGGTCTCGTCAGCCTTGCTTAACCTGCCTGCCAACGCCTGCGTCACCGCTGCGTCGACGCAGACGATGCGCGGATACAGAGAGTGCGAGTTTGATACCGTAGCCCTACTACTGGGCGACGAGAATGAGAGGGGTGTCGGGGCGGCGTCGAGGGATCCCATGGTGATCATCCGGGGCGAAAGAGGCACGGCCATCACGTCGTTGGATGAGGCTGCTGGATCGGTGCCGGGAGGTGCAGTATTCGACACGGCGTGTTACAACCTTGAGTTCCGGCCCGATCTGTCCCTACTGGACAATGAGGCAGCATACAAATATCTCATGGCGAATACGTTCCGACCGTTCGCGCTGCCGGACCGGGACCACATTGACCGCGCCGATGCCATGTCCATCCACTATGTCGAGACAGTCTTGAAGAGATTGGACTCAGACTCAACCGGGCTCGTCAAAATGCCCTTCGGTGATCATCGCGACGAGTATGTGCAGTGGATGCGACGAACAATGTTGAGAAAGGACGATTACACGCCCGAGACCAGGGGACGCACCGACCTCGATGCTAAGAAGCTTGTACACGAAACCGAATCTGCTATTACCGAGCCAACACAGAGACTTGTACGGAAGGTTGGCGATAATCTGTACGATCTTCTGACAGGCCAGGCCGATGTCCATGAGGTTATCTTCGGGGGCCGTCTTGTCGACGACTTCTACTCGGCAGAGATGTTCAAGATCCATGCCAACCGTGTTGGCGCATATGTCGAGATCCTCGCCCATTCTAATCCGGCCCTGCGGATTCTCGAGGTCGGCGCGGGCACGGGAAGCTCGGCCGCTGGAGTCTTGCCCTTCCTGACCTACAACCAGGGCAACGGCCAGAAGATGATGCGCATCGACGAATACATGTACACGGACATCTCGACCGGCTTCTTCGAACATGCCCGTGAGCGCTTCAGTGACTACGTCGACTCGGGCGTGCTGAAGTTCAACCTGCTCGACCTGGAGAAGGACCCTCTCACCCAACCCGGGTTCGAGGAGGCCGAGGGGACGTATGACTGCATCATCGCCGGCAACGTCGTGCACGCCACCAGCGACATCCACACGTCGCTGCGATCGGTGAGGCGCCTGCTCAAGCCCGGTGGCAAGTTTATTATGGTCGAGATCTGTAACCCTTACAGCGTGCGCGAGGGGCTCATCTTCGGCCTGCTCGAGGGCTGGTGGCTGCGAGCGCGTCGTGAGGGGGCCAGCCACACTTATCCAGACCAGGGTCCGTTGCTCACCGAGGCGCAGTGGTCGACCGCTTTGGCTGAGTCTGGCTTCTCGGGCGTAGACCTCGAATTGAGGGATCATGACGACCTGCCGTATCATCGCCTGTCAACACTGGTAGCTACCGCTGTACCGGCACAGGAAGAGGCCCCTACACTGCCCCCGCCAGTCTATATTGTCGTGGACGGAGAGTCAACATCCCAGTGCCAGGTTAGATTCGCCCAGAAGCTAGAGCAAGCAATCGTTGCCCGAAACCTCGCCTCCACTGTCTCCACAATCACCTTGGATCAAGTCGAGAACGAGACTGCGGCCGGCCTTAATCTCAAGACAGTCCATGTCATTTCGCTTATAGAACTCGACAAGGCGATTTTGCAACGACCAAACGACAAACAACTGCTGGCTATTAGAAATGTGGCGCTCAAGTCGGGACGTCTGCTCTGGATCACCTCCGGTGGTGGGCCTCAGTCTACAAACCCGGAGGCAGAGCTCTCCATCGGCCTCGGACGCACGGTTTGCTCTGAGCGTGGCGACCAAGGCTTCATTGTCGCCAGTCTTGAGTCTACACCGTCCCTAGATGGCGGCAGCAGCGTAGACCATTCCGTGCAGCTCATCACATCTCTACTCAAAGAAGTCCAAAATACACATGACGGTGACAAGATAGAGTCTGAGCTCGCCGAAGTTGACGGCGTCTTCCAGATCCCTCGCGTGGCACCCAATGGCCGTCTCAACGACGCCGTCGCCACCCGAATCGCCGCGAGGCAGCATGACATGGCGAGCTGCACCATCGGGGCAGCCACAGCCGATCTCCAGCACATTGAGCTGTCGATCGGCAACCCTGGCCTCCTCGACACGCTCATGTTCAAGGAGAAGCCCCACGGGCAAGGTGCGGACGCGGCCCTGGAGCCTGGCGAGGTCGAGATCCAAGTCATGGCATCCAGCATCAACTTCAAGGACGTCATGATCGCACTGGGCCAGATTCCCGGTAGCGGATTCGGCTTTGATGGTGCCGGAATAGTTACGCGAGTAGGACCCAGGGCACAATCGGACTCATCGGGACGAGGAAAAGACACCCGAGTCCAGCCGGGTGACCGCGTCATGTTTGTGTCTGTCACGGGCGCATTCAGCACGTTTGTGCGCGTGTCGGAACTGCAGACACACCCAATGCCAGACGCCATGTCCTTCAACGTGGCGGCGTCTATACCTGTCGTATACTGCACCGCGCTATACTCGCTAGATTACGTGGCGCGGATCCGACCGGGCGAGAGCGTGCTCATTCACGCTGGGGCTGGAGGCGTTGGCCAAGCAGCAGTCATGATTGCAAAGAAGCGCGGAGCTATCATCTATGTGACGGCTGGAAGCCAAGTGAAGCGGGACCTGCTGACCGATGTCTACGGCGTCCCGCCCGAGCACATCTTTAACAGCCGCGATGCTTCATTTGTCGAGGATATCATGCGTGCAACAGGCGGCAAGGGCGTTGATGTTGTGCTCAATAGTCTTGGCGGCGAGCTTCTGCAGCAGAGTTGGAAGTGTATCAAAATATTTGGCCGCTTTATCGAGATTGGCAAGGCCGACATCCTGCAAAACACGGGACTCGGGATGGCGCCATTTGACAGAAACGTTACCTTCTCAGCAGTGGACCTCATTGTCGTGGTCGAGAACTCCAAGGAGCTCATGAAGGAAGTCATGACAGATGTCATGAAGTTGTGGGAAGACTTCCCCGACGATGTGCATGAGCCTCGACCGCTGCATGTATACCCAGCTACCCAATTCGAGGAGGCCATGCGCTACTTGCAGAGCGGCAAGAATACTGGAAAGACCGTCATCGACTGGTCCGGGCAGGGTGAGGTGCAGTACCGACCTTGCCTGAAGCCAGCGTACCAGTTCCGAAGCGACAGCACGTACGTGCTCGCCGGTGGGCTTGGAGGTCTTCCACAGGCCATGGTACGATGGATGATTAGCCGTGGCGCGAGGTACTTTATGCTTATCTCGCGCAGCGGGGCCAAGGGCCACGCGAAATCGGAAAAGTTCCTGCAAGAGGTGGCGAGGCTGGGGGCTACCGTCATCACCCCGACCTGTGACATCTCGGACCGATCGGCTCTGCAACGAGTGCTGACAGAGCACACATTGCCGCCGATCCGGGGCTGCATCCAAGGCGCGATGGTGCTGCACGACGAGTTGATGGAGAACATGACGGCCGAGGTGTGGAATGACCCGCTTGAGGCCAAGGTACGCGGGTCGCGCAACTTGGCGGAGATGCTGCCACCAAACTTGGACTTCTTAGTGCTGCTATCGTCGTTCGCGGGCGTGATTGGCAACCGAGGCCAGGGCAACTACGCGGCGGGCAACACATATCAGGACGCTTTAGCACGGAACCGGGTCAAACACCACAAGCAGCGGGTGGTGTCAGTGAACCTGGGCCTGGTACTGGAGACAGGCTCTGCAAACGATAACCTGCTGTTTGTCAAGTCGACACTCCGCGCGGGCTTCTCGGGGGTGACACAAGACCAGCTACTAGGGCTGTTGGATGTGGTGTGCGACCCGTCCTATGACTATGAGGCGCCATGGGCGGCGCAGGTGGTGCACGTGGTGGACAGTCCCAAGATGCTGTGGGAGAAAGGCCACACAAGTGTTGTCGGATGGATGACCAAGCCGCTGTTCCGCAACCTGCACCGGATCGGGGCTATGTACGAGTCGCAGTCTGCTTCGGCCGGGGCTGGCGCGGGTGGAAAGACGGCCGAGGTCAACTATCTGGCCGAGGCAAGGGAGGCTGGTGCGCGGTCGGTGGAGGAGGCGGGCGAGGTTGTGCTGAACGGTCTGCTGTCCAAGTTGGCCAAGTCGTTGTCGGTGCCACTGGCGGACTTGGATCCGGGACAGGCTGCGTTCAAGGTGGGCGTGGACTCGTTGATCGCAGTCGAGGTGCGATACTGGTTCATGAAGCAGTTTGGGGTCGAGGTGGCCGTGTTCAACATTCTGAAGGACCAAAGCATGGCGGACTTGTGCCACTCCGTCGCTGTTGAGGTTATGAAGAAGGGGTAATTTCACGATGTGTTTGAGGTCAAGGTATCGACGAGTTTCAAGATGTACGGCATTTCGGTAGAAGCTTTTTCTTTTTAAAGATATGAGTAACGATGTTAAAAAGGGTGTACGTTAAGTTCCTGTAATAACATCAGAAACCATAGATCATAGCAATTAGAATCAGAACAATGATTAGATACTATTTCCATCACTTCCTTCTACAAACTAAAGCTCTCATCAATCCAACATTAGCCCACCAAAGATTCTGCTTCGCCGGTCGCGCACATTGACAAAGGTGTACTCGATTGCCATGAGAGAATCGCCGTGCATACAGTTGAAGATGTTCCCCAGGCTGTTTGGCTCAGTCCAAATGGCACGCAGGCCACGAGCCTCAAGCCTCTCCCACCACTTCAGAAATCCATCTGCTCGTTCGTTCGTCCGGAAGTGCACCTCGATCAGCAGCTGGCCTATTGGCAGCTCATCAGAAGTCGTCTGACTCGTCTCGACCAGCAGCGCATCCAGCGCCTCGAATTCGCTGCCCTCAATGTCCATCTTGAGCATGTCCACATACCCGTGCCCATTCATCCGCATCACGTCGCCGATCCCGTACACTGGCGGCGTCTGCCCCGCGTCTGTCTTGCCGCCGATGGCCGCATGCGTAAAGTGCGCTCGGCTCCCGCGCTGCGCCGGCGACAAAGACGACAATTGGCCTTCAAAGTCGCAGACGTCCAGGTCGTAGGCCCATACCTCGGCGGTCGGCACCCGTGATAGGAATTCGTCCTCGAAGCTTGAGTCGTCCTTTACGCCGAATGAGTATACCACGCAGGGTTTGTTGTCGTCCACCATGGCTTCATACCGCGACATGCCACATGTCCACTTGCCCCCGTCCCCCAGCCGACCAACTCGCGACATCTCAAGCGGTGGGCTCCATGATGGCAGCACCAGATCCCAGATTGTATATGGCGCTGTCACATTCCATGTCCCATTGTTATACGGGAATAGTGCCATGTTAGCTGCATCCCCGCCAAAAGCAGACGTAATTACAGCCTGCCTTTTCTTTACATCTCTCGCCCAGTTTTTCTCAGCGATTCTCATATGTTCTTCCATAGAGGGTCTCGCCGTGGTGTTTGTACCTGTGCTCATGACTGCTTGGTGAATGATTGCTTCAGGGACAGAGGGGAGGGGCCTTTTTGTGCGTTTGTAATTGTTGTGCAGCCTGAACCTCGGACGATAGGATTAGGGGGTATGACAATGGGTCCGACCTGCTTTATAGATAAAAAAGTCTATGCGAGAACTTTTGCGTTATAATTGGGGTTGGGGTTGCATTAAAAGCAGGGCCGACTGATTTAATATACCTGCTCAGGTGGTAAGGGAATACGCCCTGTATTCATTAAGAAATGCTAAAGATTTAATTTACAATAGAAAGTAATCATAATCTACTTAATTTTCACCTTTGGAAAAATAATCAATAAAATTTCATTTATTAAACACTAATTACTAATTAGGGTTGGAATTTTACCTGGTAAACAAAGTATACTACTCATAAGATTATATCTCTGATTTGAATATTTGATTTTATAGTACACTCTATATATAGGTTACAATATTGAAGATGTTAGATTTTACTATTAAGATAGTATTCTTTTGTATACTTGGTAGCAGCCTTTGATTCTAGTAAATGCTATTAAGCAATAATCAACCCACCGACCCACTGACCAAGATACTCTTACTATCTCTAATATTTATGAAAGTATACTCGGCCAGAAATGGGTCACCGCCTCCGGTGCCTTTCCCTATCGTGCTGGCTAATAAATTCGGTTCCGTCCATACCGGCCGAAACCCTACAGCCTCGAGCCTTTCAAACCTAGTCGGGCAGCCATTAGCAAGAATACCGACCAAAGGTGCTCTGGAAGACGCTCAAACTGAAAGAAGACTCAAAACTTACCAAGCTAGATACTCGGCCGCGCTCACACCTCCCCTCTCGCCCTTACCCAAGAAGACATGGTCCGGCCTCCATAGGTGTATCTCGACCAGCAGCTGGCCCACAGGCAGTTCTTCGGTACCGCCCACACTGGCACACAGCGCGTCCAGGACCTCAAACTCGGCGCACTCGATATCCATCTTAAGGATATCAATATACTCATGCCCGTTACGCTTCATTAGCTCCCGTATGCCTAGGTCGGTCCCAATCTTTGCCTTGATATAATGCGCCCTCCCCCTATTAGCCTCGCCCAGCTGCTCGCCCCAGCTATCAGCCCAGTCGTCGTACCCCCATACCTCAGCGGCCGGCACCCGGCTTAATACCTCCTCCTCCCAGCTACTCTCCAACCCAACTCCGAAGCTATATACTACTATAGGCCGTTCTGCCTGGGCGTAGCGCGACGCGAGCCCGCAGGTCCACTTGCCCCCATCGCCCAGTCGCCCGACCCTCTCCATCTCGAAAGGCGCAGGGAATGAAGCAGGCGTAAGGTCCCAAATCGTATAAGGGTGGTAGAAGTATTCCGCCATGCCCTCGGAGGCGAAGCATGGAAACAGTGGCATCGCGGCTGCGCCGCCCGAGGGATAGTCTTTCTTCAGCAACTCATGCCGCTGCTTAACTGTTCTGCCCCATGATGCCTCTGCGAGCTGCAGATGGGTTTTGAGCGATGGCCTGTCGTGTTCATTGGTTGTGGCCGCGATATGGGCGTTGGACTCTTTCCTTGCCGTCATATTTTTCTCGGGGGTGGTGGTTGCTACAGCCTCCTTGTCCGGCACCAAAAATGATACCCCGTAATAAGAAAGCGCCCACGGATTACACTGGCCATCACACACAGAAGCATCTGTTCTTTGGTGCTGTTGGCACCGACTGTATTCCTTGACCGCCTCCTGCCAAGCATCAGTAATAAGAGCTGTTGCAAGGGTCTTAAACCTTATGCTGGAACTGACTCTTACTCTTGAACTCATCAAATATGCGATTACCATGATCTAACTCTCTAGCCGAGCATCAAGAGTCAAGACATGTCATAACACACTCCACATTGCACACTACTGTGTCCGCCTGACATGGTGAGCGCCATGACCATTCTACCATAGTACGTATTGTGACGGGATTAGCACGCTTCGGTCACCACCATCCGCAGTCATTTGTCAGTCTATAGACGCGGCGGTGATGGAGAAACCACATGACAAGCAGGATGTCGCAGCGGCGGTAAGAATAACCAACTACATAGCGCTCCGAGGCTGAAGCAAGCCCTTCCACCGTCCATAGCCCTAATGAGACGCCCACTGACAAATGCGTCCACTCTTCTTGTGGGACCGTAGTGTGCTATGCTTCTCAACGAATTCGGCTCCCAGCAAGTCTTATTTCCACCACCAACCGAAGCATGCCCGGGTCAACAAGGGGGAGGCCCGGAGCCACCTGTGCTGCCCACGGGTGATCCGAGTTACACCGACGAACTCAACGGGTACTTCTCGGCCCAGCAAGCATCGACGCGCCCGGCCTGCTTCTTCCGCCCTAAGTCGGCACAGCAAGTCGCCAGAGCGATCCTTATCTGCCGTTCGACCCGGACGCCCTTTGCCGTTAAGAGCGGTGGCCATGTGCCCTTTGCCGGCGCGTCCAACTGCCCCGGCGGCGTCACGGTGGACTTGGCGGACTTAAACCAAATTATTGTTCATCATGATGAGAACACGGAGTTAAACAAGCATATGCAGAATCAGATAGTCTCAGTCGGCTCAGGCAATAAGTGGCTCGATGTATACCGCGCTCTGGAACCGCAGTTCCTAACCGTTGTAGGAGGCCGGGTTGCAGGTGTAGGCGTAGGCGGCCTAATACTAGGAGGCGGCATATCCTTCTTCAGTAACCTTTACGGGATGAGCTGCGATAACGTTGTCAACTTCGAGGTCGTGACGGCCGCGGGCGAGATCATACATGCTAGTCAGGACAGCCACCCATATCTATATCGGGCCCTACGGGGCGGCGGCGGCAACCTCGGCGTCGTCACCCGCTTCGACTGTATCAGCTATCCCCAGGGCATGATGTGGGGCGGCGACCGGTACCACGAGTGGGCGTACGCGCCCCAGCTCGTCACCCAGCTCATGCGCTTTGGTGACTCCGGCGCGGAGACTACCCCCGAGGCATCCCTGATCATCGGGTTCGCTCACATGACCGCGCCGGGCTTCTTCGGGTCCGCGACGCTCACTCACGCGCACGCGCAAGCAGCAGGCACCCATCCGGCCGTGTTTGACGCGCTACTCGATATCCCCGCACAGTGGAGTGACTGCGGCAACAAGCGCGTCTCGGAGATGGCGGCTGCGCTGGAATCGCTCAACGACAAGGCGGCCGGCCAGATGCGGCATAGCCACTGGACGCTCACAGCCGTGCTGGACGAGCAGCTGGCGCTAAATGTGGTGGACATATTCCGGGATGAGGTAGAGAAGAAGCTCGTCGGTGTTGTCGAGGGCGTTATGCCCGGCGTTGGGCTACAGGTTCTATCCCTACCGCTCATGCGCGCCATGGCGAGGGCTGGGGGTAATTGTATCGGCTTGCAGGACGAGGACCGCCCCTTACTGCTGGTTAATCCGACGGTGCGGTGGCTCAACGCTAAAGATGACGAACTTGTAATGAGCGTATACGCCAACATTGTCGCGAGGTCAAATGAAGCGGCTAGAGTGAGGGGACTGCAGCATGGTTACCTCTATATGAATTATTCTAGCCAGTTTCAAGATCCGATTGCTGGATATGGAAGAATGGAGCGCGAGAGGTTGCGTGCGGTTGCTAGAAAGTATGATCCCGATAGCGTTTTCCAGACACTAAATCCGGGTCATTTCAAATTAGACGGCGGCAGTTATAGTGCAGACACATAGCTAGCCAATGTTGACCAACTCTGAACTCAGGTCAGTACTTTGGGGTGAAGACGACTTTACACCATGGATAAACACTTCGAGGCTTAGTTGTGAAACGAATGAGGAGTTAAACGTCCAATGCGTGGGTCATATATGTCCAATAATAGTGGTACTGAGCGTCAGCAGCATGCTGAAAGGAGCACCTGCTGGTGCCTATGCAAGCGATGCCGCCTCAGCGAGCACATCGACCACAGTGACCATGGTCTTTGGAGCCTGTTGCAAATCCCAAGGAGAGTTTGACGGGCAGTGGGCTAGGAGAAGTGAAGACTTGATTCATGTTGGGTGGCATGCAGATAACAATGATCCAATTGCCTTGGGCCTTTTGTTAACAATATCCGTAGCATACTGGCCACGAGAGTAAATAGCACCGAAAAGACCAGCTATGGCGTTGCGAAACGCAAAGTATATCATGACTCACGGGACAGTATTCTTCGGCTTCCTGGGTTTTTTCTTCATGTGAATAATGCATCAACCTTACTGGCCGAGACTTGGCCATGTACACTGAGAGACGCAAGAGGACCGGCAATTGGAGTATGGGAAGAGTTCGTGTAGCAAGACCCTGAACAGGGCCACGCCTGTGACAGCATGCCAACATTCCAACACAAAACACTTTTCGGGCCTAACAGACCCTCTTCTCAGTGGGATAACTTGCGGAATCCCGAGAAGTCATTACGCGGAGGGACCAATCACGATGAAAAAAAAATATAACATCGAGAACTGCTGCCAGAAGCACAAACCAGAACATTAGCCAGAAGCATTTTTTGATGGTAGCATCCATGGATAGAGTACGATCTCGTCAGCAATGGGGGAGAAGGTCTTCCACTCTGTAAATACATACGACGGTGAATTCATGGCGATCGCAGCATCAATATCGAGCACATTGCGGTTGAGAACATCAGCTACGTACTTAGCTAGGTATCTAGGTAGGTATTTCACGAGCAATAGTACATGCATGTGAACGAAGGACGCGCTCAATGAGGGATAGTGACATTGAAAACTTAGCCGTTTATGTCTGGGCTATATTCAGTTACTCCCTTCTAATTCTCTCGACATACGGACGAAACAAATCGACTGACAGAATAAAACTTCATCCCGTCTTACGTTAGCACAGCCCGCGTACTAGCCCACCATGGAACCTCCCCTTAATTATGATCTCGCAAAGCTAGTCTTCTTCTACAGCCTCGAATATGCGCTAGCTTAACGCACGCTTTGCCATTTTTTTTTTCTGTATAATGTACGAAGCTTTGTGATATATCAAAAGAACCAAGGCGATGTGAGTGCGCCTCCTTAGGGCCTTTTTTGAGAGTCATTCATATTCCCGGGCATTCTTGCATTTTGAAAAACTACTGATTTTTGAAAAGAAAGATATCTAATTGTGTGACGAAGAAACTAGGCATGGCATTCATTTGAATCTCTTTTGTGTAAGTACAGACGTGTTGCACAGCACCTGGGCAATGATACCTAAGTATTTACTCTGGTATGTGTTTCGACCCTGGCAGTCCTGGTCCCCACACCCGTTTCGTAGAGTAACTGCTTGAGTTTAGCGTAGTAACGTCAATCTTAGTGGGTTCAAATTGATCTAGGGGGTGTTCGTTTCGACAAACACGTGAGGCGAACCCCAACAACAATCGGGAGTTTTACTGTCTTCTGTCGCCGAGGCTATGAGCCCCTGGAATCCAGGGCATCCGATATATTTTACAACTATGATCTCCCAAATGCCTCTACATTACTGTGTTGTCCGGACTGAGGTGTTCACACTATCGTAGCCAAGAAGGTGGCTGTTTCCATGTCGTACCATAGCTGAGTTGACTACCGGTATTTGAAAGTTTCACCATCTTACAGGCATCCCGCATCCCGTCAGCACAGACATTATATGGAGATAGCGCAAATCTCTTCGTGAGGCTGTCGATGGAACGGAGGTTAGTGATGCGGAATAAGCAAGGCACAGTATTATCGCAAGACTGAGCCACACTCAACAGTATCCATGGCACAGGTTTAGAGCTATTTGGAGAGTCTCAGTTCATCTTTGCAAACGCCTCACCCTTTCGGATCGCCAATCGTGGCTCAATCAGCGGCTACAGCTTCTCCCGCGTGGGCATCGATGGGTAGGAGACCAGTCGACAGACTCTCCGATCATGAGCAGCCCAAATCGTTGTTTAAAGACGACCATGGGCGATTCTATATAAGGGCTGGACCTGGGCCACGAATTCAGAATACCTTTACCATTCCATCATCCTCTCACTCAGCTTCAGAATCCTATTTTGCAAACATTCATTACTGACACTTCGTCGTCTTTCCACACTCATTACATCTTTTACCACTCCAAATCAAGAAAAAATGATCTTCTCCATTGCTACTATCTTGAAGATGGCGCTCTGCATCTCAGCAGTAAATGCGCTCCCCCAGCCTCAGACTACCGATGTTCCAGCCCCCAATGCCAACATCCCGCCCTCTACAACAATCGACCTATCCGGCCAGATAGGAGCTGATGGTAATTTTACCATAGTGCCAGCTCCTAACACTCAGGGGGATCAGGGACTCCAAAAGCGGGTTGCGCCAATTGTGGCTGTTGCAGGAATTGCTGCGGCACAAGGCGCCATAATCCTTACCAAAATCGCTATCGAGATTGGCGCGGATACTATCAAGAACTTAGGAGAGTGGAATGAGGTATTTCTAAGCGTTTAATAAAAGGAAAGACGAGCGAAACTAATTTCAGTGGCTAGGTCCGCGAAACATTTACGAAGAAGACAACACAGGACATGTGGGCACGTAATCCAGACTATACCAAATATCCTGCTGCTATCTGTTACAACAAGGGCTATACTCTGAAGGATCCTAATGGGAAGGACGGTCTCCTCAGCGCTAAGCTTTCACTTGGGATGCTGAATACAGAGTAAGAAAGCGTCGTCGTCCATCTAAACTGTTAATGCTATATTAACGCACAAGATTATAGCTACGACTGCATGTACATGACAGGTAACAACGCATTCTATACCCACAGCGAAGGTGGTTATGTCAATGTGAGTGCGCTTATAGCTGCCTTTGAGGATCGCCGCTAACTTCATGCAGCTTGCATACACTTTCAACAGCAAATGTACATATGACAAGAAAACCGGCGATTTGACATGTGCTGCGTAAAGATTGAGTGTCTTATACGTGCCAGCTCTTACGACATTATGGTCGGGTATCTTCGAGCTTTTGTTGATGTTCCAATACCGCTCCATGGAAGGAAGAGGAAATACATGGATATAGATCGCTTTGCTTGTACAATTAGTCTCATTGTATATATACATTTATGTTATTCCCTAGATCTCGAAATATGTCATTTGCGCGAATGCCTTTGAACGCTGGGGCAGCCATTCCTTCCATTCACAACCAACCTTATGTCGTTCAGACAAAAGGAATTGATCTGCCTTCCCACGGTTGTATTGATAAAATCCTCAAGACTATTCATCTTCTATGTATACAGCACGCTTTGCCTTTGAAAAAAAAATTGCAATACCATCTAATACTCTGTCCATCTCCTGTCGTTAGGGCTCTACTCTCTCGTCCATACTACCTTAGGTAAGTCTTTTTTTCCTCGACTCCGCGGAATGAGCATAGTCCCAATGGTGACTTTCAGAATTTATAGCCGCATTATTCAAGTTGGTTGGCAGGATGAAAATCCTGCCAAAACCCTGATATAGAGAACATGATCAGGAATGATTCACTTTGGTAGTCGGATTTATAAGAAGCCAACGCGGAATAAGAAAGGTAACCTTGGAAATCTGTGACGGCAGCAGAACTGAAAACCAAATGCGACAGCTTCTATAAAACTCGAACACGCGCCTCGTACGAAGGGGAGTAGCATAGATGCACCTCTTACCACTTCCAAGTTCTCGTAGTCTGGGGGCTGCTGACTGTATATTCTATGCAGGAGGGCAGGCAAGCTAGCTGAGGTTTCGAATTTCATCTCTGGATGCAAACTATAAGTGGTGCTTACAATTAGAAGTCTCAAAGTGTGGATCGCTCCGTAAGAAGCAATCCCTCAGATTGCAGATGCGGCTCAGCAGTCTTATAACACCGAGCGCATCCCTTTAGATCACACTACCGCAAGAGGCCGCAAGCGAGGCATCTAATTCCTGTTCTGGGAAGGTGTTCAGAATGTTAGGTGCGCGTGGTAGAGTTTCGTAATCCTTCGCATCTGTTGGGTGGCACAGCCGAATACAGCCCCCAACGGAGCCATGCCTTACATATTATAATTAGGAGGGCATCTGTCCAACATAAGCAGAAGCCTGATGCCGCACTATCGCGCCTTTGATCGCTAACATCGAAGTCAATCTATTACAAGCTTGTCTCAATTACCAATCGACACAGTACAGCCATGGCTTCCAATCCTTTGAACAGCACCCATTTGGACTTGACCACCTTTCACAACATCATTGATGGAGAACTCGCAAGCACAGCCAAGACGCGACACACTATTAGCCCCTCCACTCTGGAACAAAACCCCCAAATTCCTCTGAGTACTGCAGAAGATGTAAACAAGACAGTGGCAGCAGCCCAGAAGGCAGCAAAGCAATGGGCTGAAGTTCCATGGGAAGAGCGAGTAAAGGCTCTTGAGGGCTTCATCGACGCTTTGGAGTTTCACACGGAGGACTTTGTCCAGCTGCTCAATAAGGAGCAAGGGAAGCCGGTCAGTGGTTGGGATACTTCCATATGTGCTAGTTCCCAAATACTGACTCTTTCAAATAGATCTTGTGGGCTCGGCACGAGGTCGCTACGGGCTTGGCTTTCCTGAAAGGTTTCTGCGGCTTATCCCTTCCTGAGGAGGTCCTCGAGGATACGCCTGAGCGCAAAATTTCCACCCATTATACGCCTCTTGGTGTGGTGGTAGGGATTGTCCCCTGGAACTATCCCATCTTCCTCGCTTGTGGAAAGATTGGCCCGGCCTTGCTGACCGGAAATTCCTTCATACTGAAGCCGTCCCCGCTCGCGCCGTATGCCTGCATGAAACTGGTTGAGCTTGGAATGCGCTTCTTCCCTCCGGGCGTCCTCCAAGCTCTGAGCGGAGATGACGATCTTGGACCTCACTTCAGTGCCCATTCCGACGTGGACATGATTAGCTTCACTGGTAAGGCTTCTCACCAGTCAAAGCGGCCGGACGAGTCTGTTCGCATACTAAAACAATAGTCATAGGTTCTGGTACGGCTGGGAAGGCTGTCACAAAGTCATGCAGCGCCACCCTCAAGCGCGTGACACTTGAGCTAGGCGGTAATGATCCTGCTATTATCTGCGCCGACGTCGATCCCGTAGCCACGGCGACAAAGATTGCCATGTTCGCATTTTGCAACTCGGGCCAAGTATGCATGGCCATTAAGCGTGTTTACGTCCACGAATCTGTCTACGACGAGTTCTTGGCTGCGTTGGTGGAGCACGTAGGAACTCTTCAAGTCGGAGTGGACGAGACCTCATTCTTAGGACCTGTGGCAAGCGAAAATAGCTTCAAGCGTCTCAAGTATATGCTGGAAGACGTCGAAAGGTCTGGAATCAATATCGCGACGGGGGGGACCCAGCCAATTGCTGAAAAGAAGGGCTTCTATCTTCCCGCCACCATCATCGATAACCCACCAGAAGACTCGGCCGTCGTGAAGCAGGAACAATTCGGTTAGTATATCATCCTGTTGGGTATTTATCGAGTGGGCTTCAACTCACCTTTGCAAATATTGACTCTGCTAGGTCCCGTGCTCCCTCTGCTGAAGTGGTCGGATGAGTCCGATGCCATCCAGAGAGCTAACGAGACCGAGACTGGACTCGGTTCTTCCGTGTGGACTCGCGACGCGGAACAAGCCACTCGCATAAGGAAGCAACTCAAATCGGGCAATGTATGGATAAACACACATGCAGAGATTATGCCCAACATCCCCTTTGGTGGTCACAAGCAGAGTGGATATGGCGTTGAATGGGGTGTAGAAGGAATGAAGGCCTATTCCAACCTGCAGGCAATTTACGCTAGGCCACACTGATAGTACCTCTGGATGTTGATGATTGGCTTGAGGATCCAGAGACCCGACTTGGCGAGCCCTCGGTACCAAGACCAAGGTAGAACGGACGCAACTCTTGATTTGCAACATTGCTACCTTTCTCCGCCCGAGAGGGCTTATGAACAAGTTATTAAAGAAAATTCCACATTCTTGCTTCAGCCACTATATCTGTTGATGATATCCTGTAAAGCATGCTGGAACACAGCCTCTACTTCTTGGATAGAACCATTGCACTCGATCTCAGGACAGTCAGTTATATATATATACTACTGAAAGCTGTACACTTACTCTCTTGAAATAGTTGTTTGATAACAGCTTCAGAACTTCGTCTTTGTCTTTGTAAAAGGTTTGTACCCTCCGCTTTATCAAGTCTGGCTGGTCATCAGGTCGTCCCGAAGTTCCCGCGCGGCTCGAGAGCCGTTGGCACAGTATCTCCTGGGCGCAGTCCATAATGACAGTTGCATATCGAATCGGAATCTGTCTGTGGTCAGTTTATCTACAACTGTGGAACGTTCAGCATACCTGTTCTTCAAAGGCTTTGAGCTGTTCTGAGCCCCGTGGGAACCCATCCACGAGGACTCCAACCTTGCCCTGTTCCTGTGCGCTTCGGATTCTCCGTTCGAGCAGTCGCATAGCCAGAGACGCAGGAACGACGATGGACTTTTTGAAGCTATCCTGGATGAATTCTTGGAACACCGACTCAGCATCGTTGCCCTCTATTCGCAGCAACTCGCCGACCGAGATATGATCGAATCCGAAGTGCTCGGCGGCACGCCCGCATTGAGTACCCTTACCAACCCCAGGTCCTCCAATCACGAATATCACAATCAAACTTGACTTCTTGCGGAGGTCAAATGCAGCCCATTGACGGAGGACTTCGTCTGCCTGTAGTGCAAGCCAGGGGTCGTGGATATCGTCCCTGTGACTCTTGAAGTCGCTGAAGTCGAGGTGAGGGTACCGCTTAGTATATTGTAATGCTTGATGCATCGCCTCAAGCAAGTCAACCTGATTCACAACCTTGGCAACAGGGCTTCTGCCCTCCTCGAATTCGTCCCAGAGACGTTTGAACCGGTAGGCTAGTAGCTGATTATCGTTTTGCCTTGCCAAACAACACAAATATGCCAACCCGAGACTCTCCAGCTCCTGCTTCCTCTCTTTCTTATCTATTAGCGATAATTGTTGCGTAGCAAGCAGATGGGTTTGAACTACCGCGACTAACCCCATCTGAAGGGGTTATATCTCCAGCAACAGCTTCAGGCGCGTCGTGGACGATAGCCATTTCGATAGCTTGAGCTCGTTCGAACTCGGTTCTCTGTAGATTTGTGAGTAGATGCGAGGAAACAACGTCGTGACTCCTACCCAAGGATACGCGAGGCATATGACAGCCATCTGATACATATGATCGCCAACACTCTCAGGCTCCTTCACCCCACGGATCACCCAGCCTCTCCGCGGAATAGTCTTTAGTGACTCCGTCACAGCGAGAAGAGACAGCATTGTGGCGATCTTTTCACTACTAGCAATGAATAACAGCGATGAAATTGATAACAGAAAATGTGTGGGAGTAGTGGGGAGTGGGGATGGGTGGTCAGAGTCAAGTTAACCCCGCTTGATATGTACGGGCCATTGATCTTCAGCCGCTGTTTGGTTTTATACGTTGAATTAGACATGCGGCGTTCATTCCAGGAACAGAGCAATAGACCCGTTTTCAGAACAGCACATCAAATAATTCTTCTATTTGCCTCAACACCACAACTACCAGGTCACGGCACTGGTCTCCACCTACCAGACCTCTCCTCAATTGCTGCTACAATTACCACACTTTCTGTACACCTTATATTACCACCACATTGCCCAAAAAATCGAGGAAGTGGCGGTCTTGCATTGAAAACTTTCGCCGTACACTACCCGTCCATTTCCAGATTCATCCATCGGTGCGTTGTAGCCCCTGGTTCTAAAGCTTGCAGCATCCTCGCAGGAGCCATTGCAAAGTTCTCGAAGTACATAGTTCCCGCCAAGCTATTTACATTCGGAAAAGGTACAAATGCTCGCACGCCTTATAGAAATGGGAATGACGGTATGCTCGGTTAGATGCTCATCCAGGTCAGTCCTGAAATTGTCAGCCTGTGCATGTGCCACTACAGCTATTGGCCTCGGAACAGAAATGGTTTCCACTTCCACAGTAGCCATATAAGAAAAAACAATCACCAAATTAGGTGCCCATACAAGTTTTGTTCCCAGCGAAACTGACCTACATTCGCCCGTCGTTGAAGGGCCCCGTTCATCCGTCTCACAGCCGCCCGAATAACAGTTCCGAGGGTCGCAATAGCTTGGGCAGAACTATACTACATGTCGTTTTCGGTACTCGGCGACCTTTTGTCTCTTTTCAACCTCAAGATTCGGCAAGGTCTCACATATGTCTCAGCTTCAGTGGTCTTAATCTATTATGTACTTTCCGTGATCGCTAAAATACCTAGGTACCTACTTACTGAACTGACACCCTGAACTCCAGGCGGAAGAGACTTATCGCCTGTGCAATGGCGGTGACAACCTGGCTCATTGCCGTCGCTGCCATTATAATACCTGGTACCCTATTGATCGTGCTAGTTCAGGGCAATCCTGCATGAATAGCAAGCGTCCCGAGCCTGATATTCTACAGCTTGAATATAAGTAATAATATAGCTAACAAAAACGCGCTGTACCTCATCAGTAATCTAGAAGTCGAATGGCCGTTATATAGCTGCAACTAATTCTGCGACGCCTAGGTGGAACCTATTCATAGGTAGTTCCTGAGAACAGCTTACTCCGACGGTTCCCATAACTGCTGCAGAATCCTTGTCGTATCCTTAGCCAGAGAGCGCAGCTTGGCGCGGAGATCGGCCTCGAGCTGGGTTAAAACCGATGACAACACCGCCCGGGCATACTCGGACGACAGGCCACCGGGCGAGGGAGACGCCGCGGCGGTAGCGGCGGGGCCGGCCCGTACCAGTCTATCCTCGCAAATCGTCCGGGCCTCGATGATGTGCATCAGCTGGTGTATCTCGCCGCGGACTAAGCGAGCGAGGTCCCGAACACCCGCATCTCCGCCGTCCGACGGCGGGCCACTTCCGCCACAGCCCCGCCGCACGGCGGCTGAGAACTGCTCCGCGGCCTCGGCCGCGATAAGAATGGCTATGACCATGACGTGATAGTCCACAGCGGCGCACTGGCATTCGCGAGCCTCGAGGATAGCTGTGGCACGGGCCAGCGCGCGGTGGTTGGCCGACACCATGGTCTTGAAGGGAGCTGCCGCTGCCGCTGCCGCCGCCGTATGAGCGGCGCGTTCCCCCTTCATGGATTTGAGGATTTCGATGGCTTCGGTGAGGCAGCTGTGTCCGGAAGTAGTTCGGGAGGAGGAGGAGATGATGGCTGCGCTGGCAAGCGGGCATATGGGAACATCGTCCGACTGATTGATGCTGCTGTCTTTGATGCAGTGGCCTCTATTGAGTAACTCTATGCCTAAAGAGGTCGTGGTAGTGGCAACGGTAGCGTGGTTTGAGATCCTGGGCGACGGATATATGTCGTTGGGCCAGGCAGAATCGGTTGCGGCGGTTAGCGAGGCGTCGGCGAATGTAAAATCTGGATACCACGGGCTGGAATCGTCCCCGGATATCGGTGAATCGGTGCCCTGGGCCGAGTGAAAGGCATTTGCAGACATGTCCATGTCCCAGGTGAACTCCATGTCGCCGTCCATGGGGGTCAGGAATGCCACGTCACCAGCCAGGGCGGCGTTGTCCGTCGAATGAGAGTTTAGGGCTAATGCGTACGAAGGAACCGGCATTACGCATGCATGTGTTGTTGTTGTTGTTGGTGGTGGTGGTGGTGGTGGTGGCAGTAAGGAAAAGGAGAGGGCTTGGGCGGCACCGCTCGTAGTGGAGGCAGGGGATTGTGGTGATGAGGGTTGCTGTTGACCTCGACTTTCATCTCTACCAGTGGTGTCGACATTGTGGGGAGATGGTTGCCGACTCTCCCACGGACGGGGAGGCCGCAACACTGTGGAGGTGTATCTCGCTGATATACCCTTGACGGCCCTCGCGGAGGCGGGCAGTCGGCCGTACCGGGCAGACGGGGCAAAGTGACAGATGAGCTTTTTGTCCCGGCAGCGGGCGCATACCGGCTTCTTCTTGGAGCACTTGACCTTGGCCTGCGCACAGGCGTCACATGAGTCCCGGAGACGCGGTGTTTCTGACATCACTAATTTGGGCGTCGTCGTCGTCGTCGTCTTGCTTCTTCTTGACTGGTGTTACACGCAGGCGCGCGGGAAAACTTGAGGTCGCGCTTAAGAATAGGCGAGCAAGGTAATTGATCAGCTCTATGTACAGCTCAACTAATCTGGCCCGGCTAGGTTGGATCTAAGTATTCAATACGTCTGCCTCCGACGGTCGCTTTTTGGTCCGTATAGATGCAGACATGAGGAAGAGTGGAGTATACTACTAGGTCATGTAAAGTGGCACGATATCTCGTTTGACACTTGCAGAAAAGTAGGTACATACCCAGGTAGGTATTCCTTCCTTTCATCCTTCAACATCAATAATTCAACACTAACACCCTGGCTTATCTCGGGCTGAAACTGTTAATCATTGAAGACAGACCAAGCTGCCTTCACTGAACTTAAGGTACTTGGATAATGGGTTGGGTTCCCTAAGGATTAGCCTTAGGGTCACTATCATGTCACATGTGCTTTGAAAACATGCGAATACCTAGGTTTAATTACCTAGCATGAATCGGTGGAATCGTTGGAATTGATGTTGAGAAGCTGAAGTTGAGCAGTTCTAAACAACTCCTTTGCCAGTCAGTAGAGCAATTCGTACATGCAATCATACAATCCTGTATTATATATTCCTTCGAGCTGCAGTCACGGGGCATAGGGCACGCATCCCCGCTCTCTAAATATTGAAAGAACCAACGGGACGTACGTTTGTGCCGCTGTCTCTTGAAAAGTGGCAGTACCGTCTTTTTCAAGCCACTTGGGCACCAACAGGCTGACGGATTGAATAAATTGAAACCGCTCAGGGGACCGGCCTCGTAAGTGCGTCGTAAACAGTGGGGAGTTGTTGGAAGGTCCCCACAAATAAGTCTGTAATAGGTACTTCGCGCCGACGTCTCTACAGTTAGACGCATGTAAGCAATAATAGAACGGTCTAATGCAGCCAAATCACGAACTTGACAGACACGGACCAACGGTAAAAAGAGCATCCAGGCCGTGTTCGCCATATCGACTTCAGGACGGTCCGAGGGATCGGTAAGCTAATCCTGAGACCCACTGCACATACAGCTCACTCCTGGGGGCCTGACACGGGCAGGGCAACCGCTCTCTGAGGAACCCACGAGAAGTGCGTCGGTTCATGCCAGCAGGCTCCACCAATCCTACGTTTCTTCATGTTGGGGGGCTTGCGCCGTCTGACTGTACTGACTACGCAAGCCTGGCAGGCCATGCTGGGTAAGCTCGGTCACGGCCAGCAGTGGGCCAGAGAGCGAAAGCCTTGCGGTGGCCTATAGAGACTAAATAAATACGGCCTGCGGCTCAACTTCGTGGCCCCTATGAGCCCGACCGCTTGTGTAGAGATGTCATTGAAGGCCGCTTGCGGTATTTGTAATCTCCTCCCGCGTTACCGACCCCATAATACTGGGAATATCCATTTAGGTGGTAAGCAGAAGATGTTGAAGAATGAGCCTAGTGAAATTGGACAAAGAATGGAGCTGTAGTCGTGGTGTAGTTGTAGCTACCTAGGTACTTAGGTAGCCAACGGTGTATTTGGGTGTAATTATAAGTCAACTGACAGTCAATATTGAGCTTGCGCTAGCTGCCCGGGCCCTGGAGGCCGCTTTTTGTATATAACCTTCAGGGCCCCTTTGCAGGTGTTTACGCAGCATTGCAGGAGCTCGAGAAGTGCCAATAGCCTTTTTTAGGCTGATACTATCGCAGCTGTGTTCGTTGGCTCTTAGCTTAAAGTCTTGTTACGAACAACCGAAGGTAGACGAAGAAATCATGAGGGTGCTCTGCCTCCACGGTGCTGGAACTAGTGCCTCTATCTTTGAGAAACAGACAGGTGGGTGCAGTCCTTCTATTCCTTCCATGCCCGCATACTCTCAATCCCAACCAGAGGACACCTTCACTGAACTGCCTCTCCTAGCCGCCTTCCGGGCCCTACTACCCCAAGACCAGTATATATTTGAGTTTGTCGATGCGCCACACGCCAGCGGTCCAGCGCCTGGCATAGGCACCCTCTTCTCACCGCCATATTACACCTTTTACCGGTCCCAGGATGCGAGCGAGGTAAAAGCTAGCCACGAGTGGATCCTCCAACGTCTTACCGCTGCAAGAGCCACGGGAACGCCTTTCGACGCGCTTATGTGCTTCTCTCAAGGCTGCGCGGCTGCGGCCGGTCTCATCATCCAGCACCAGAACGAGCGGCCTCACGAGCCGCTGCCCTTCCGCGCGGCCGTCTTCATCTGCGGCGGGCTGCCGTTCAATATCTTTGAGGAACTTGGGCTGTCGGTGCCCCAGAGGGCCTGGGATATTAACCAGGCATCCGCCGAGGACCTTCACCGCAAGGCTGGGGCAGTCGAGCAGCGCGTGGCCGACATCCGGGCCCTCGACCCCGGAGCGAGGAGGCGACGGGTCGATGGGCTGTGGACAGATGTCGAGACTTTATCGCATAGGGCTACAGGCAGCCAGGATGACTACGATCCCAAGCGGCTGCCGCAGCTGGATAACACGGACGTGTTCGGCTTAGACTTGACGCGCTTACCCGAGGGCCTCGCTCCTCAGATACCAACTGTGCATGTCTATGGACTCAAAGATCCCAGGTATCCCTCGGCCATTCAGCTTGCGTCCTTTTGCCGTGGGCCCCGGCGCGTCTTCGACCACAATGGTGGTCATGAAATACCCCGAAACACCCCCGTGTCGCAGGAGATATCCGAGTCTTTGCTATGGCTGCGCTGTCAGATCCGAGAAGTATAGACGAATGAAATTCCGTCCCGGCGCCTATTGTCATACTTTTTTTCGTGACTATTACGGGTTATACTCTTATTACTTTCACGTACCTACCTACTTGAGGAGAGATACCTAGAAGAGTGGATGGCTAAATGTTCACGGTTAATGTGCTAGGCCCGGTTTCAAGTTTCACAATTCGTTACTGGTCCCGAAATTATTGAATGATTCGTCGCGACATGAAATGAGAAATGAGGTCTTTTATTGAGATTTTTCTTTTTGAACTGGAGAGATTTTTGCCTTGATGCTCTTCCTGCCAGTTGCATACCTACCTTACACATCTCGGTAGATACTGTTGGCAAGATGTCCGCCTCGGATTCGACCACAAATTTTAAGTTCTTTGAAGTAAAATTCTCGAGACTGGTCCTGGTATGTATTCTATCTCGGCCGTCTGCCATATCTAGGCACTACTTGAGTCCTGCTCGCGAACCTCGTTTTCGCTAAAGTTGATACAGCATCTTCCTTCTCCTCTAAGAGAAAGAGTCAGCATTAGATTACGATGATATGCAAAGCAGCTGTTGTTTCAAGGATCATAGTTGGCTTACATCAGGTTCTCCTCCCCTATGGCCGCCTGGGCGTGTATTGACGCTAGAACAAGGCCCACGCCCGTCTCTAAGCGGCAGCCGCAACAATCGTCTTCCCTTTCACACTCTTCCACTCGACGAGAACGGCCCCAACAATACTGACGCATGTCAGGATAAGACCGAGCTTGAAGGTTTGCACGATCGCCTCGTTGTACGCAACGAGCACTGCGGGCAGATCGGCAGCGCTCACAGCCGAGCGGAACCCGGTAGCACCTAGGGCAACAATCTCGGACGGATTGAGACCTGAGATGTCCAGATTCTGGAGATTAGAAACAAGTCTGGTGTCAAAGATGTTGTTGGCGGCCGAAACAAAGACGGCCCCGCCGAAAATCTGTAGGAACATCACCACGGTTGTGCCCACAGCCACGTCTGCTGCCGGGAGGACAGCCTGTGCGGCCACCCCGCCCTGCTGGAATCCGAAGCCAATGCCGAGGCCGTAGAGGAAGGTGAAACCCACCCACGCTGCTTGTGAAGTGTGAACTTTCAGGAGCGTAGTCAGTCCAGCGCCGACGCTGGACACCACCGACGAGGCGATGAAGAAAGGTGCGTACTGTCCGAAATTGGTGACCAGGCCTCCAGAGACGGCAATGGCAACGATCTCGGCTAGGACGAGCGGGAGGCAGTATACGCCCGAAGTCATAGCACTGGTACCCTTGATGGCTTGGAACCATATAGGAACGTAGAAGATGAAGATGAAGAATGAACCACCGATGCAGAGCCCAAAGAAAGACGCGGCTGCTATCGATCTGTTAGTGATGATATGTTTGGGCACAGTAGCGTTCTGGCCGAGGAAGAATTGCAAAACCCAAAAGCCGATAAAGGTGAGGGCAAAGACAACCAGACAAGCTATAATGCGACCGGAAGACCAGGCGTAGGTGAGGCCTCCCCACTGAAGGGCTAATAGCAGGCAGACGATGGAGGGCACGAAGATGATAGTTCCGATTGGGTCCAGGCGCTTGATGAACTGCGCAGGCGAGCCCAAGACGGGCTTGATGTGTTGGATATGGAGCAGCACAGTGACCAAGATAGCTGTGACCGCCCCAAGAGGCAGATTGATGTAGAAACACCAGCGCCAGGTGAGGTGGGTGTTGTCGGTGAACGCGCCACCCATGAGTGGGCCAACCACGGATGCCACGCCGTACACAGCTCCGACGGCACCAAACAGCACAGGCCGCTTCTCTACTGAGACAATGTTCGCAACAACAATCATGGCCCCGCTGAAGATCCCCGCGCTCCCGAGGCCGGCTATAGCACGACCGATGATCAAGGCCATAGATGAAGGGGCCACGGCACACACCAGCGACCCAACCTCGAAGATGAGGAGCGCAGTGAGAAACACCCACTTGACATTCAGGAGCGAATACAGTTTTCCAAAGAATAGTTGGAATGCTGTTGGGATGGATTGTTAGAGAATATCCAGGCACCGCCTCGGCGCGGGTTGGGAGAGGGGGCAAATGTGAAGACTTACAGCAACCCACGAGAAGGTAAGCAGAACCATACCAGCCCACGTCGTCGAGAGTGCCAAACCGATCGGTGATCTTTGGTATCGCCACTGAAATGATCTGAAATCCCAACCAACCATGCATAATTAGCAACAACCTCAGAACGAAGACACGTCAAAGGCCCCAGGGGTGTGCTGGATGAAAAGAACTGTGGCTTGCCGTATTGTCCAGTGCCATGCAAAAAACTCCCAACATCAAGCTACCGACAATCGCGTATAGCTTGGGTCCATATTCTAAATATTCGGGGTATTTCTCAAGATCATCAGCCTCTTCAGGGACAGACGTTGCAGTTGCTTTAGAATTCTCATTTCTGGCTTCTGAGTCCTGGAAAGGCTCGGCTACCGCTGGGTTTGCACCCTTAACGTCAACTGACGAAGACATGGCGTCGAATTCTCAAAGGTCTTTAACCATGTGTCCGAGTAGGATGTGTAGAAGCAGTTAATTGAATTTGTGCGTTGAGACAGTGCTTGATGAGAAAGATATACGTGCGCTAGGCATCAACACAAGTGGTCCGTAAAGACGATAGGTTGTAATGTCTTCTGGTTCGAGACTGACGAGACCTTGGACACGAAGATAAAGCCATCAATTCAAACTGCGGGCCTCAGAATATGCAAACGCCGTCCATGCTGCAGTTCAGCAGTTCCAACACGCAGCGAAGGAGATACGGGGCAGCATCGTGTTGCCCAATTAAGTGCTTAGAACGGAGTCCGGGTCCCACATAACAATCTGCAAACCTACCTAGGTAGCCTCGGGCTTTGCGGTATATCCGTGGAGCCTGCATCGCAGGATTTGACTTTCATCCTTACGACGTGTAATACAATCCTGCAAGATAATATACATGCCCGAGTCCCGAAACAGTGTGTGAATACCTAGGTACCCACAAGGGTGCGTATAACAGTCTTCCTCGCACCTAGGTACGAAGGTAGGCTCGTTGTACGGGTATATTTCGAAAGCGCGGCTGAGACCTTCATACAAATACCTGATGGTTCGCAGGTTCCTAGGCAAAGAGCTCGAAAGTATCGTACGGTAAATACGGCAAGATGGGTTCGGTCTCGATAGATGTGTCCGAGTTGTCTGCTTTGGATCAAGCCGCCCATGAGGCCAGCGCCGCTGCGAAGTTTATTAGCAGCTATTGCGAACTCAGTGGCATTCCCAACCCAGCCTTCGGCCCCGAAGGGCCGGATGCGACTCCCCTCCGCGATGCACCCGTCGCCGTCCGCGACGCACGCCAACGTCTACTTGGAGCGGCCCTCAAGCTCCAGCAGCTCGCCACAGATCCGGCTGAGCATCTATCATGGCTCTCGTGTCAATATCAAATCATTACAGCCATCCACTGGTTATGTCACTTCGAAGTGCTGTCTGCTTTACCCATGCACGGGGTCGTCAAATACACGCACGTCAGCAGCATTTGCAATGTTCCAGTCCGACAACTGGAGAGTATGGCGCGCATGGCAATGGCAAGCAATTTTCTCTGCGAACCTGAACCTGGCAGAGTGGCCCATAGCGCACTGTCGAGATACTTCGCCGTCAACCATGCATTCCCTGGTTGGATCCGGTTCATGACGGGGTATTATATGCCTTGTGCGGCTAAATCGATCAGCGCCACCGAGAAATGGGGAGAGACCACCAATAAACACCAGACGGCATCAAATCTGGCCATGGATACTACACTATCTTCTTTTGATTTTATTACCCAGTCAAAAGATCTAGGAAGGTTGTTTTCTGGGTATATGAAGGGCGTACACGCGGGTATTGCTACGAACGTCAGTCAAGTCGTCGAGGACTATTCCTGGGCTAGCATCGGCAACGGCCTGGTGGTCCATGTAAGTCTTCTCTAAACTGTGATACCGGAAAATATTACACCTTGTTGCTGACGATTCCGTGACAGGTTGACGGCTCTCCAGGTCATGTCGCTATCGCACTGGCCAAAGCTCACCCGTCACTGCGCTTCGTGGTCCAGGACGCGGCCGAGACTCTGAGGATGAGCCGCGGCATGATGGCAGGGCAGCCAGCACAGCTAAGAAACCGCATTCAAACAAAGGTGCATAGTCGGTTCGAAACTCAGCCCATCCTCGACGCCGATGTATATATTCTCCGCATGACGCTTCACAACTACTCGGATGACGAGGCTGTGCGTATCCTCAACGCGCTGCTTCCGGCCCTGAAAGGGAATCCGGCGGCTCGCTTGCTCATAATTGAGACGGTGCTGTCCCAGTCACCCGGAATGGCGGGCAATCCGAGAGATGAGGCTATGGAACGGTATCGGGATCTGGTAATGCTTCAGGTCTTCAGTGCCAAGGAGCGCAATTTGCAAGAGTTCGAGAAGCTCCTTGCTGATGCCAGTGACTCGGAAGGGAAAATTATTATCAAATCAGTGAGGAAGTCTCCCGGGGCCACAATTTCAACGATGGAAGTGGCCTATGAGAAGCTTTGATTCATAATGTACGATACATGGCGGATTGTATACAGAATGTCTGTCTAACATCCCTTACAAGGACGGACATTGTCGTTGGTACTGGTATATAAAGTCAATTGAGTAGTAGAAGAAGAAGAAAAGCCATCTTAAAAGGTGCCAGAGAATCAGTAGAATTAATCTGCGTTGGACGTATAACGTCAAGATTCCATAATTTCTTCCCGTGGGCGACCTCATGCAAATGCCTACCTACCTAGGTAGGTTCTTGAGGAGCATAAAAGCACGAGCCCAATGAGCTCTGGCCGCTGTGCACAGCATGATTGAGGTGACAAAAAGCTAAGTTGTTGTCCGCTGGACATCATTTATTAGGGTAATGAATTACACGGCTGCTCTGCGACATTAGGTAATATGCTCCTTTCGAAACTTGGGTAGTAGAGTTGGAGAAAGACTGACAACAGGAAAGCTATATACTACATCCGTGCGAATTCGAACACAACAGAATTCATATTAATCGGTCAAAATTCAACTACCACGCAGCTAGTAACTTCTCCAGCGGTTTGCTTCCCGTCATGTTCGCGATTTCCTGGACGAAGCTTTTCTCTAGGCTGAAAGGCTTGCCGGTCAAGTTCGGAATATATCGTCCAACCAGTTTCTCAGGGTCGATATGTTCTTTGTTAATCTTCTCGGCCAGGTAGCTTCTATAAGTCTCGATACCTGGTCGCAAAAAGCTGGAGTGAAATGGGACATTGACTCCACTCAGTGGCACCGTCGCTGAGCCTCGGCTGAGTTCAAACGGGTGTGACAGATGCTTACACTCATTCAAAGCTTTAGCGATGAGGGGGTCGAAATCTCTGGATCCAGTGGATACCATCAGATCACACACATGTCCAAGTACCCACAGCGATTTTATCTGACATCTTGCTTAGTCTCGTAACCTTCTACACGGCAATTAGGGAGGTAGGGGACTTACATGGCCTGCACAGACGTATTGGTGTCCTTCAATGTTGTAGTTGACAACCTCAAGAAGAAGCCCAGTGGCTGTCGAGACCTTATGTACTAGCCTCACCAGTCCCGCCTCGTCGAATGTCACGCTGACCCTTGCTGGGTTGACGGCAGACATAGAGTATGGAGTTCGGCCGTCCGCATCCTGCTCCAACGAGTTCTGCATTACCATGCCGCGGTAGAATGTTAGACTCATGAGCTCTTCCACAGAAAAAACGTCTGCGCATGCAGAGAGCGCGCTGTATTCACCCAAGGAATGTCCGGCAAACATCATTTTGTCCGGAACAACGCCCAACGCTTCGAGGGACGCTGCCTCTGCCAGGTTCATCAGGCTGATAGCGGGTTGTGCGAACTGGGTCGAGCAGAGAATTCCAGCAGGATTCTGGAACGAATACGATGTGGAACTAGAATTGAGACCCCGTGCTACCGGAATGGCTATACCGTCAACCGTCTTCGTCATGCTCAGGTAGTTCTGCAAGAGCTTTCGACCGCGTCGGCCACTAAAATACACCGTCAAGCTGGTGGGATTTTTTTTGACAATGTCGAGAATAGAGAAGCCTGTGTCCGAGATATGTCAGTCGTCATGGTGAGTCTGGTAGGTCAATATTCAACTATGGTGGACAACATACCGTAGAGCTCCATGAGATGGCGGTCGCCGCGGTCCCACACTCTTCGCGCAGCAGCGTCGGCTTCGTACGTCGCCATACCCATCCCAGTTTCCTGGCTTCCTTGTCCGCAAAAGACATAAGCCGAGCCCTGCTGCTCGATTTCGGCCTCCGCTTTGAGGACTATGTCGCCCGTTGCCCGTCTCGACACCTGTATCTCCATCAACATGTTTCCCTTCATCATCGCTGTATGTTGTATCTCCATCCTCAATTCGTCGTTGCCATACACCTTCCCTTCAAAGGAAGTTGACCACCGATGAAATTCTCCATTGCTGTGCGCCGAGACATGCTGCGCGAAGATGTGTCGACAGACTGCGGACGTGTACATGCCGTGAAGGATAGGCCTGTCAAGTTCTGCAAATGCCGCAAATGGCGCACACGTATGTATTGGGTTGGTATCTCCCGAGAGAGCCGAATATTCGTGTCCAAGATCAGCGATATGGAAAATAATAGGGTCGCTGGAAGTCAAACCCGGGCTCTCCAGGGCTTTCTTCGACGCTTCCGGGGCAGCCCATCGCTGGAGGAAGTCCAGGACAGGATTTCCGCTACACATGGGAGAGGAAAACTCCACGTAGGCAACGTGTACCGATCCGCATAGGACCACGCCGCGTACAGCTAGCGCAAAGCAATCTGATGCTGGTGCGTCGGACCGGGTCTCACGCGAGCTGAACTCGAAAGTGAGAGTATGACCAATCAGTGATTTTGATATGTCCTGGAACTTGAGCCACCGCCTGCTCTTCAGTAAGTGTTCCAGCACGGGCGAGTTCACGTCCAGCTTGATGGAGGACATGGTGACGGACATAGACGCGTCGTGGGTAAATCTGCCAGGTATGAAGAAGGACGAATGCATAACTATCGCAGGCTTGTTCTGGCGGTATATGGTCGCGAGAACCTCGATAGACTTTCCAGTTGGTTGGACGTCGATTTTCGTCAGGCGAGCGCGCGCCTTGAGCATGTCGCCCACTACGAGCCCTTTCGCACCGTTACACAATTCAAAGCTGTTGGAGCGGTGCAACAGACGGGTCAGCTCGCCACCAAGCTCAGCAACTAGTAAGCATTTGGTCAAGGCCGACCAGGCAATGATAATCGCAATGTCCATTGGTGCCCCGGGTTTGGTGGCGGACGTCTGGATCTCAGAACTGGCCCTGGAAGTAACGGAGACAAAATCCCTGATCATTTGTTCAGTTAATGTCACTTCCTCTCCATCGAATTCTCGATCGAAGGAGAATTCCGTATCCTTGGAATTCAAGGCGTCGGCGGGCCATAGGTTGAAGTAGAACTCTCTGATTCTTGTCCCTCGGTGCGGTGTTTTGTCAACAAGGGCTCTGGAGCTTGAGCCGATGTCGCCCACCAAGCTGAAGTCGAGGTATAGCGGTTTGCCTTTTCTGAGACGCAGGCTGTTCGGAACTTCCATTCCAACCCGAACACGCTGACCATCTGGAGATTGCAGCGACAGAGCCGAGTAGACGCAACCCCCCCGGGGATCTTTCCTCAGTAAAGATAGAAATCTGGGATGGCCTTCCTGGTCATATTTGACGTGCAAAACATCGCCAGGCGCGAACTTGAGGGCAGTAGGAATGATGTTAGCCTTGCGCATACTGCCCTGCACAACATGATTGTCCACTAGACAGGCCCGAAGCCAGTCAGGAGCTGTGGAGCGAATGGTTCGAAGGGCCTCCTCAAGCCCTGCCATCCCACAGGACTCGAAACTGAATGATTCCTCATTCGGTGACCAGACTGGGGCTTGAAGGCCCTTTGGCGATCTTGTTGCATCGCTCTTATGCGGGAGGCATCGAGTGAGCTCCGATACAATCGTGCCAAGGATCTCTGAGGCCGGCTCGTTGATGATTTTGGAATATCTGGCGGCAACTGGACCATGGATGATGCAGACTCGTTGAGGATCCTGGCCATCAACAGCTTCCAGCCGCTCGGCCTGCCAAAGACTGTCTTTCTTGAACCAGGTTTCGAACTCGCGGTCAAGTGTGGGAATAAAGTTGACTGGCTTCTGCCCACGGCGCTGGCACAAATTGATGAAGAATTGAACATCCTCCGAATATAAGATTGCCCCCAGTTCCGAAGAATATCGTCTAGCCAGGTTTTTGATGACCACGGTGGGATCTTTTGAGGCACTCGCAGTGATGGACAGCCTTTCAAGTGTCCGCTGTAAGAGAGAGGCGAAGATCGTCTCATAGGAGGCGTGAATCCACCGCTTCTGTTCTTGTAGGTACATGAGATCAACGCAGCGTCTGAGACATTCCAAATACGACAGATCTTCGATATCCACAGCGATTCCTACTTGATTCATGGCGAACCATGGTTTGCAATACTCTGAGTTCAGTCGGCGAATGATCTCGCTACGTCTCAGACGGAGTTTCTTGGTTAGCAGCTCCTGGCTGCTGACGTTGAAGATTGTGTCGTCCAAGTCTCTCCAGAACAGCGCTGCGCGATTTGCCACCATGTGAATTGGCTCACCCATCTCTGATTTGACGGTGATAATACCTCCAGCAGGACCTCCGTATGTTTTGAACCAGTCTTTGTCGGATGTGCCGGGGATTCCCGCGATCAGTTCTTTGACCCTGGGTGATGTGTGAGCCTCCTTGGCGGTCATGAGACGACTTCCAAGAAGAACGCCATCGACTGGCATGCGAGCATACCCGAAGGAGCTCGACCACTTGCCTGTGAGAAGTTCTTTGATCCCATGGGCATCGCCGAAGCCGCCTCCCACGACAAGAGTGATGTTTGAACAGGCGCGGATGAGGGCATAGGATGCGAGTAGAGGCTCAAACTGGTCTTCGTATGAATGATGACCACCTGCCCGACCGCCTGTCCATTGCAGCAGAATTGGGAAGTCGGGAGACTTCTCCGCGATCGCAATGACCTCGTGAATGCCGCGCAATGATCCGGGCTTGAGTCCGATATACTTAATGCCAAGCGTCGCAATATACTCAGCAGCTACGTCTGGAGAAGGGACTCCCGCTCCGATGGTGAGACCTTCGATAGGCAGCCCTTCGCGTATGAGGCGTGAAAGAAGCTGCGTCTGCCAGAGAATAGCTCGCGGATTCGCGTAGATAACGTTGATAGCAATAGCACGGTTGGCTGGGATTGAGGCCGCCAGTCGTCTGATAGCAAGCTCCAGGTCCTGGGGCTGGGCATAGCCTCCTGCCGCGAGTTCGATATGGTATCCTGCTTTCATGACGCTAGAAACAAAGTCCCAAGGCATAGTTGTTGGTGTCATTCCAGCCACCATGATTGGGGGTGTTCCCATCAACTGAACGAATCGATTCGTTAGTCTGAGCTGGCAGCCTGGATCTGACTCAATTGAGGGTGCATAGACGGAGACCCAGTGCGATGGTCGAACAAGTGGCGTATTGGTAAAAAGCTCATGTTTTCCTCCGTAATTGGAAGAAGAATCAATGAGCTCGCCAGCCAGGATGATTCGAATCCCTGACCCTTCGACCCGGGCCTGAAGGAACGTGGACGTACGGCTGGGACCGAAGTCCACGATGTGCGTGATTTTGTCATGGATACAAGCCTTTGTCCACTCCACTGGTTCCTCTAATATCATAGAGACCAAAGATTGCGTGAGTCTTACACCAGATAGATGCTGAATGTCGGATCCAGTACAAGTGTGGTACAACGGTATGCCGAGACGCAGATCGGAGAAAGTCTCGAGTTCCGCTATAGCACGAATTTCCTCTCCAACTCCTGCGAGAAGCGAGGAATGGAATGGTGCGGAGATAGGCATGAATGTATACTCTATATTGGGCCGCCGCCATGGGTGGGCAATTCTTGACTGATCCTGGTCGGGGCTCGCCTTGAGGTTGTCCAATAGATTCTGAACGCCACGTAGCGAGCGGTAGCTGCCACAAACGACAAAGGAAGTATGTGAGTTGATTAACGCCACCGTGACCTTTTCGGAGTCGTGAAAGTATGAGTTTGCTTTTAACAGGATCTCTTCAAGGACTTCCCTGGTCAAACCACGAATGCTGAGCATTTCAGACGCTGGATTGACGGTCAGTCCTTGGGATTGGATCTGACTCTTGAGGCCGATCCAGAACAGAAGTGTGGTGGCGTCCGACGCGGCTTTGTAGAATGCCTCCCAGCTATCAGAAGCTGCCACAGCAGCAGCCACCACGATGCCTTGAGAGTGGCCTGTAGTCCCGCACAAATATCCGCGCATCTCTGCGGGTCCCAAACCAAGAGCCTGGCAGCTTATGCAATAATGGCAAAGACTGATTAGGCCGTTAAGTGGGAAGCTGATAGGCGCAGACCCGATAAGGCTCTGGCTGGGGGCCGCGTCTGGATATTGGATCCAGGTGCAGAGATCGATGCCATTTGTGAGAACGGAAGTAAGTGGTTCGCGTGAAACATCTCGTAGCGTGCTGGCAACTTCGAACAGGAGCTTATGGATGTAAGGTCTGTAGGTGTCGAAAATGCTTCGAAGATCGTCGAGACATTGTGAATTGTGAGTTCCCTGACCCCCAAAGACCGCGAGCAACCTGGCCTCTCCACTTTCGGCTGCCTGAAGAAGAGAAGATACAGGAGGCGCCCGCGATCCGGATGCTGATACGAGACGGATGTATGCTTGTATGAGCTGGGGACGCTCTTGGCATGAGAGCCCGAGTGCCAGAGAATGGATGTCGTCGCCACCCCGAAGGAACGAGGCATGGAACAAGCGAGCTGTCAGCTGTAACACGCGGCTTGATGGGGTTGAATTGAATATTGCGGTGATAAAATCTGCCGCTTGGGACAACGGTATCGAAGGCGCAGAAGTAGAGAAACGGGTGACGTTTGGTCCAAAGAACAATCGGGAAAGAGGCTCCAAATGGTTGCGGTCCTCTCCCAACGAATCAAAGCTCCATGCTGGAAAGGTAGGTGGCTCCATTTGTTCGACTGAGAATAATTCAAAGTGGTCTTGCAAGGACTTGAGGCTATTGGTATGTATCACAATGGAAAGGGTTTGGGACTGGAAGTCAGGATACCAAAAGTAAGAAAAGATCAACGCAGGCTATTGGCACGAGTGTTCCCAAGGTGTTAGTCGAAGCTTTGATGAACACTCAAAATCATATTGTTATGCTAGAATGAATTCGTCATGGAACATTGACCCATTCATAGCCTTATGCAATGAATCCTAGTATACCGTAGAGTAAGCTGAAGCCGGGGTTCAACAGACGGACTCCGGCTGGATCCCTTCCCAGGATAATTCCAACCTGTCCATCAACGGTCAGACGGGTACCGGAATCCGCACACATGTACAACCACCGTGAATATACCGTAATGGCGAATGAGCCAGTCTCGCCGAAGTCTGTTAAGTACGGTTGTCATTTAAGGTTGCCAATAATTAGGTCCCGAGTAGCCAGGTCCGACTTTGGCTCCACGACCGCTGCCCAAGTGCTTTCCATTCAAGTTCCGGAAACTCAGGTCAACTCTACTCGTACAGACAAGCTCGGAAACTTTGGCAATGCTTCACAGATCTGGCAGCTGAGTTCATGATAAATGTCCTCGATTTTTTCTTGATTTTTCTTTATCGGAACTTGAGATATATTCCGCAAGCCAGCCCCATAATATTTTGCAATGGACTCCAGCGAAGCCCCCAGGGACTTCAATGAAATTGCGTACCAGGTCCTCGTAGAACTGTTGGCGTAGGTTCCCAAATACATGCGTTCGAGAACAGAGCCAGAACTTGTGTTAATGCTTCGCTTACACAGACACCAATTTGCTTATCCAGTCAGATGGTAAGTCAGGTCTCAGCAGTGAGCAGAACCCTGGGGTGACTCGCCTACTGACAATTGTGGGTAGGATTGATACTCAAGACGTCCTGCTATCAAACCCAGGGATCTCTCGACTCATCGAAGTTGGACCCTCCAATGTCCTCGCGAATATGGCCAAGAAAACCAACGATGCGAAATACAAGACAATGACCGCAATTCAGTGCCTTGACCGATCTTTTCTTTCAGCGACCAAGGACATCGCCCAAGTCAGATACCAATATAGCAGCAATGAAGTTTGTGAGACCACCTCTTGTAACGCCATTGAGAGCACTGGCTCCGCCGAAAGTACCCCATTGCAAGGCTCCGTACAGGGTCGTTCGAAACCACCTCAGCCCAAGCAGATGCACAAGGACCCACTTACATTAACGCCAAAACGACTGCCCACACATGCGAAAGACGTGCCTGTAACGCCTCTGGAAGTGATACGAGCCTTGATTGCAGCGAGGCTGAAAAAGCCCTTGGCCTCTATTTCGACCGATAAGACATTGAAACAGCTGTCATCCGGTATGTGACAACGCCTGCAACATCAATCGCGGTCGCTGACAACAGAATAGGGAAGTCGACCATGCAGAACGAATGGATTGGCGATATCACAGCCGAATTCGGATCAGTCCCGGATCATGCCGAGGACTTGCCATTGACGGTTCTGGTGGAAGGCTTGGAGAAGAAGTCACAAGACTTTGGCAAGGGCATATCCACACTCCTCAACCGATGGGTATCATTCACGATGCCTGGTGGATTCGGTATGCCGGCCGTCAAGAAATATCTGGAGACGAAGTGGTTAATGGGACAAGGACGCCAGCTCTCGGTTATTCTCGTCGCCCTGGTCAACAGCACGGCCGCAGGACTGCCGCGCCATGCTAGTGAAACTGCAACCAAAGAGTTCCTCGATGAAGCTGTGGCTGAATACGCCAAGTCCTGTGGCCTCGACCTGGACAGAGCAACGGAGACTACACCCATCCAAAGTGATGCGGCCGCCTTCGTCGATCCCACAGCGCTGGCTGGTCTGTCAGCGGAGATCAAGGAACTGGCTACGCTTCAACAATCGTCCCTGGCCAGATTCTTGAACATCGAAGACGACTCCTTAAAAACCATCGTAGACCTGGAAGCAATCCGAGACGATCAACAGGCCCAGCTTGACACATGGTTGGTTGTCCGAATTTGGTCTCGATTTTCAACACGGCATGAAGTCTGTATTCGACGAGACTAAGCTGAGGCATTTTGATTTCTCTTGGAATCAGGCCCGGATTGAGATATTGGCACTGCTTCTTTCACCAACGATTGATCCCATTTCGGTTTCGGGAGAAGTATTGCTACGCCTTGCAGCAAAATGCGACAGCAGCTGCTTGGACCTCATACAGCGTGCAACGTCTCAGGTGGCCTTCTTGGAGAGTTCTGACACTGCCTCGGTCACTCTAGGGCGCTTGCTCTCCAAGGTCATATTCCTGTCACTGGAGAGCCCGCCACTGGCCAGGTTTTCAGGGAAGGCTACCAAGCCCACAACACGGATTGATGCTGATGGCATCATTCGCTGTCTTGAGATCCCCAGGTCATGCGGCACAATGGAACTCGCTTACGCCGACGTTCTCAAGTCTTGGGACACAAGCATGGATGGAAACTCGCGCCGAGTTCCCATTTCACTCAAGGTCAAGAATCGAGGATCGTGGGCATTGGCAACTGATATGACGAACCGTCTAATTGCGACAATTTCTTCAATCGTAAACGATGGTATAACTCTACATTCCAAGGTTGTTTTAGTAACGGGCGCAGGTCAAGGATCCATTGGAGCAGAAATCATCAGAAAGCTCGTGATGGGCGGTGCTAGAGTCATTGTCACCACGAGCCGACCTGTCTCGGAGGCGCAGGACTTTTACCGGGGCATTTATAAGGAGTTTGGCGCCCGGGACTCAGAATTGTTCGTCCTTCCGTTCAACCAGGCTAGCAGGGTCGACTGCAAGAAGCTGATCGAATATGTGTTTCGTACTCTGGGTATGGCAATCAACGCGTTTCTGCCGCTAGCTGCCATCCCTGAAAAGGGTCTCGAGGTAGACCAGATCGGCGAGCGATCTGAGCTCGCTCATCGACTCATGATGACAAATGTAATCAGACTGATTGGGTTCATCGTTCAAGAGAAGGCCAACAGTGGTACCACCTACCAGCCGACACAGGTCTTGCTACCACTATCACCCAACCATGGAACTTTTGGCGGTGATGGTCTGTACTCGGAGTCTAAACTGGGGCTAGAAGGATTGTTGAATCGCGTATCGTCCGAGGGCTGGGGGGACAAAGTATCTGTCTGTGGTGTAGTCATTGGATGGACTCGAGGTACCGGGCTGATGTCTGCTAACGACATTGTGGCGGAGGCTGTTGAGGCCGAAGGAGCTCTCACCTTTACGACCGAAGACATGGCCCTCAACATTTTAGCCCTACTTTCGCCAGAGGTGTCACGATTCTGGGAGGATGATTCCATTCTAGCCGATTTCAGTGGATGTTTGGGCCTCATCTCTGATCTGAAAGCTGTTATCACCCAAGCGCGCACATCCATCAATGAGGAAGCCGAGATGCGAAGAATGAGCTGCAAAGAGGATAAGCTAGAGGCCTTAATGACGGCCCAGCCTCTGCAGCCTGTACAGGAAGAGACTCCCCGGGATAAACGAAGTCGCCTCCAATTGCAGTTCCCGCGCCTGCCGAATTTCAAGCGTGATCTGAAGCCGTTGTCGCACATGAACAGCATGGCAGATCCTGAGAGCACAGTCGTGATCGTCGGCTTTTCAGAGCTGGGCCCGTGGGGAAGCTCGAGGACTAGGTGGCAGATGGAGGCCTATCGACAATTATCAACAGAAGGATATGTTGAGTTAGCCTGGCTCATGGGCATGATCAAGCGCCACGAGAAGCCTACCAGTCCGGATCAAATTGGCTGGGTCGATGCGGAAACCGGCAAGCTTCTCCTCGACCATCAAATCGGAGACAAGTATGGTAGGCGTATATTTGATAATTGCGGAATCAGGTTAATACAGCCTGAGTCGGGCCCGTTCAACCCCACCTCCAAAGACTACCTTCACGAGGTGGCGATACAGGATGACATTCCGGAGTTTGAGACAGATTTTGGCACGGCCGAAGCAATCAAGCGAAAGCACGGCGAACACGCCGTCGTGACCAGAACAGACAACCGGGATGCATACCGGGTCAAGATCAAGGCCGGCGCTCGAATCTTTCTGCCCAAAGCTGCTAAGATGTCATACAGCATGGTTGCTGGGCTATTGCCAAAGGGCTGGAGTCCATCCCGGCTTGGTATCCCAGAGGATATCATCGACCAAGTTGACCCGGTCACGTTGTACGCACTGTACTGCGCTGCAGAAGCATTCCTGAGTGCAGGACTGGAAGATCCCATGGAGGTCTTCGAACACATGCACGTATCAGAGGTCGGAAACTTCATTGGTTCGTCACTGGGAGGAACCGAGAAGAATCGCGACATGTTCCGAAACGCCTTCTTGGACAGGCAGGTTCAAGGAGATGTCCTCCAGGAAACAAATCCCAACACTCCCGCTGCATGGGTTAATATGCTGCTCCTGGGAGGGAGTGGCCCGATCAAGACTCCCGTAGGGGCATGTGCTACGAGCTTGGAATCCCTGGACGGTGCTGTGGACTCAATCTTAGCGGGCAAAACGAAAATGTGCTTGATTGGCGGCGTTGATGCCCTTCACGAAGATGAAGGTTTCGCCTTCTCCACGATGAAGGCCACCGTGAATTGTGAACAGCAATTCGCTCAGGGCCGCCAGCCCAGCGAGCTCTCACGGCCTACGTCTGAAACACGTGCTGGGTTTCTCGAGGCAGAAGGGGGCGGTGTACAGCTTCTATGTAGCGCAGCAGTCGCTATTGAGATGGGCCTCCCTATCTATGCCGTAGTCGCCGGCTCGACGCTGGCATCGGATAAGATTGGTCGCTCAGTGCCAGCGCCTGGCCAAGGCCTACTCACCTTTGCCAAGGAGGCAACAGGGGCAGACCGGTCTCCATATCTCGATATGTCGTACCGAAGACAAAGAATGGATGAGGCCATCAGTCACTTATTATCGACCAGCTCGAGCACGGCTTCAACGACATCAGACGCCGGTGATTCGACATGGTCTGCTAACGAGGCGACCCCGTGCGTCGAAGACGTCGGGCTGGGCAGCGATTTAGCCCAACTGGAAAGCCAGTCCAGCGCAATTCGAAAACAGTGGACCAACGACTTCAGGAGAATGGACCCGGGCATCTCGCCGATGAGAGCTGCTCTAGCTACCTGGGGTTTGACCATCGACGACATCACGGTCGTGTCGCTGCACGCCACATCGACCAGGGCCAATGACCTTAACGAGCCCAAGACTTTGCAGCAGCAGATGAACCATCTTGGCCGTCGAGGAGCTCCAATGATTGCAATGTGTCAGAAGTCTGTCACAGGACACCCAAAAGCACCAGCGGCGGCCTGGATGCTCAACGGCTGTCTGCAAGTCTTGCAAACGGGGCTTATACCTGGCAACTACGCGTGCGATAACATCGACTCGGAGCTGTCCGAATTCGACCATCTTGTCTTTCCCTCCGAGACGATGCAAGTCGCCGAAGTGAAGGCATTTCTGCTTAACTCCTTCGGTTTTGGACAGAAAGGCGCGCAGATGATTGGCGTTGCACCAAAGTATTTCTTCGCAACGCTGAGTGAAGAAGAATACCGACGTTATAGTGAACGGTGTAATATGAGGAAACGCCTGGCAAATCGGGCCTTTGAGAGAGCCATCATGTCCAACTCCATAGTGCGCCCTCATGAGCGCCCGCCCTACCGAGACGAAGACCTAGCCAAGGTTCTTTTGGATCCCCAGGCACGGGCACAGGGTTCAAGCTCGGGAGCAGCCTATGATCGAATTCGATTCAACCTCCCAGAAGGCCATTCGAGATCACAGCAGCTAAACGACAGTTTACTTGGAATTTGAGCGTAATCGGTGCTTTCTTTGATTTTCTTCCAAATGTTTTGTTATATTACCTTCACGGTCTTCCGTCGTCAGGTAGTCAACGCTTTGGTAGATATATTTGTTTCTGTCTTCCAATATAGTTTCCTTTTTTCATCGTTCTAAGGATGATATTGACGATGTCAAATCGCGGTTTACGATGCTCCTCCTATTAAATTAGCCAGAGTGATAGCAATGAAAGAACCCCCGTTTCCATGCACATGGGCTGTAGGCATCAGTCTCCTACGCAGACAACGACCACGTCTTAGCTTTCAGTGATGTACCAACCAGATTGACCATTAGGTCAATTCGATCTAGAAATGGTTCGTTTATCAAGTATAGCTACCTTAGTTCTTTACGCCTCCTTCTATCTCATTAAGTGGGAAGACGACTACAACAGACTGGGAAGAAAGCGGCAAGAAGGCCTCCGGAGAGGATAGCAGGCGCCTTCTCAAATTTCCGAGTCTTACAACTGGCCAGGTCATTACAACTAGCACCCCAAGAAAGGCTAGATCTTAGCTATGAGAATGAACTCCAATTTTCAAATTCACGTCTGTGTTCCTGCGTTGATCTACTCGCAAGTATAGCATAATTTATCAAGGGATCAGTCGCCGTCTCCTCATCTTCAAGGCCAGAGAAAGGCGAGGGGAGGGTGAGTTGGGGTGTAGCAGTTGAGGAGGGACCGGAGGGGTACAAGAGCACTCGTAATTACCCTGAGGATCTGATACAGGGTTCTTGGATAATTAATTCATATACTAATATATGTAGATATGTAAACCCTAAATCACTACGACGGCTGTGCAAGTCAACCCCACCAAGAGATACACATGGCGCCTCCCCACACCCATAGGCAATTCTATCCCAGGGCTAAACCCCGGAGTCATTGCAGATTATGAAAGGAAGTAAGACCGATAGAACGAAGGATAAAAAGGTTGCACCGTTCCGGTACAATAATGTAGTGTGTATGGCGTATGTGTGTGAGCTGGTGCGGTGGTGTGGTGGTGTGGTGCTTTGAAGGCGACGGGCATGTGACAGTACTCACAACGTCTGTCCGGCCGTACGTTCCGAATCGTCATGCCCTTTAATTCTTCCTCCACCGGCATCAAACTTCGAACTCCTAACCAGGCATCCGACTATCGTCGCCCGTTGTTTCGGAGACGGAAAAGTCAAGCGCTCCAGAGAGGTGCCCATGGCACCATCGGTAATCAACTTTTCTAGCCGGCTCCACTTGCACAATCCTGCGGGCCGCAAGCTTCACTTACATAGTATCAGCTTCTAGGTCAGCTTCGGAGTCCGGAATTTACTTACCCAACAGTAACATTCGAGAATTCATGTCAGCCTAAGCTACGATTGTCAAGCCCTAAGTAGTCCGCAGTCCGAACGATGCGTAGCAGAATTCATATTCAAAAGGATCTTCCGAAGGAGCATTGTTGCATGCTTCGTACGGAGTCCGCCGTTTCGGCCCTGGACATATTGCACGCAGGGCTTTTGTGGCCACGATGATCCAAACAGGAGTGACAATTTCAAGGACGAATTCTTAAAGAAGCCATAAGAGGGTCGAACTGGTCGAGTCATCAGCATATTTAGAGGCTGTCTCTCGTATCGTAGCCAACACGACATATACCTAGCTCAACCTGTGCTCCATGCTTCGCCCTTGCAGAACTTTCCTTTTTAGTCAATCCCCTTTAGCCTTGCTTATACCAGTTTACTGGGCGCGAAAGTGTCAAAAGCTGGTCAGGAGCTTCAAGATTGGAGAGTTCTCCAAGCCATGATGTCCGCCCCGCATATCTTCATGTTTGGCGACCAGACTCAGAATTTTACCCCTGAGCTTCGCAAATTGCTAGCCATTGATAACAAGCCTATTCTCACAGCCTTTCTGGAACAAGCTCACTATGTCATTCATGCCCAAGCCAATCTTTGGTTGCCGCCACAACAGCGCCGACAGTTTAAGAGCGCGAGTCTGGAAGAACTCCTGCATAAGTACAGCGAAGGATCTCTAACGAGTGCTTTTCAAGTTGCACTGCACTGCTTAACGCAATTGGCTTCATTCATCAGGTATTCACTTCATCTTGGAGCCACTCATCTTTGATTTGGACCTAACTCGTGCTCAATAATCAGTCATTACGAAGAGCCCGCTCGGATCTACCCATCGCCCAAGGACACTTACATTGTAGGATTATGCACAGGCTCCTTGGCAGCAGCTGCCATCAGCTGTGCCTCCTCGTTGTCACAGCTCCTTCCTGTTGCTTTACATACCGTGCAGGTTGCACTAAGGCTGGGTCTTCTCGCGAATGACCTCAAAGATCGCCTCTCCCTGTCCGAATTTGATAAGACGCGCGAATGGTCTGCGATCCTCGTGAACACAGATGAGGCTGCCGTTGTTGAAACCTTGACGCAGTTCAACGCTCAAAATGTGAGCCGCGAAAAGACGCGCACATAATCCCCGGTAGACAGGTTGAATACTGACAATCGCACCAGGATCTCCCCGAGGTAATGAGACCATGGATCGCAGCCACTGCTGGCAGCGCAATAACGGTCTCTGCTACTCCCTCAGTCCTGGCTCGGCTGATGAAGGCAAACACTGCCCTGAAGATCAAGCCAATCCCTATCTTCCTTCCCGCGCACAACCCCAAACTATTCTCGGAAGCGGATGTCGATGTCATCATGGAAACCACGTTGGGGAAGCAGTGGGCCCAGTTCACTGGTCACTTCCCATTGGTCTCGGGTGGAACTGGAAGAAACATCTGGGGACCAAACTTCGCTACTGTTCTCCGTGTAGCCGTCAACGACTGTATACTCGGACCCATCCGGCTGGACAAGGTCGCGGAATATCTTCCCTCGGTGTTAGAGTCTCGGCGCTCCTCCTGCATCATTGTCACACAGGTCCTGGCAAAAGTAAGCCGTGCGCTGGAGACTGCCTTGGAGAAGATCGCGGGAACGGCCACTGTCCGCAACATCAATTCGAACCCCACCACACCACTCCTCTCCACGCCAAAGGGAAAGGCGAAGCTGGCCATTGTGGGCATGTCTGGACGGTTCCCAGAGGCCCCAAGCCCTGAAACTTTCTGGGAGCTTTTGTACAAGGGACTGGACGTCGTCAAAGAAGTCCCCGCTAAGCGATGGAACTGGAAAACACATGTCACAACCGATGGGAAGGGCCACAACCTTGCAGGTTGCAAATGGGGCTGCTGGCTGGATTACGCCGACCAGTTTGATCCCAGGTTTTTCAGCATCTCCCCAAAGGAAGCACCTCAGATGGACCCTGCGCAAAGAATGGCTCTCATGACGACTTACGAGGCCCTCGAGAGTGCTGGATTTGTCGCTGACCAGACGCCATCTAGTGGGAAGGATCGCGTGGGAGTCTTCCACGGAGTAACCAGTAACGATTACCTCGAGTGTAACAGTGGGCAATTTATAGACACCTATTTCATTACGGGGGGTAATCGTGGGTTTATTCCTGGTCGAATCAACTTCTGCTTCGAATTTTGCGGCCCGAGTTATACCAACGATACAGCTTGCTCATCGAGCTTGGCCGCCGTACACCTAGCTTGCAACTCTTTGTGGCGAGGCGACTGCGATACGGCCGTGGCTGGCGGTACCAATATGCTCATCAACCCCGATGGTCACACTGGTCTGGATAAGGGCTTCTTTTTGTCGCGAACGGGCAATTGCAAGCCCTTCGACGACAAAGCCGATGGGTACTGTCGCGCGGAGGGTGTTGGTACCGTTATTATCAAGCGCCTAGACGACGCTTTGGCCGACAACGACCCTATTCTGGGTGTAATCCTGGGTGCGGCAACGAACCACTCTGCCATGTCGGACTCCATAACCAGACCTCATCAAGGAGCACAGGCTGAAAACATGAAGGAAGTATTGCGCCAGGCGAAGCTCGACCCACTCGATTTGAGCTATGTTGAGATGCATGGCACCGGCACGCAAGTCGGCGATGCTGTCGAGATGCAATCGGTCCTTGATGTCTTTGCTCCGAGCGAGACCTTCCGGCCTGAAGAGAGACCTCTCCACGTCGGCACAGTCAAAGCAAACATTGGGCACGGGGAGGGAGTGTCCGGGGTTACTAGTCTGATCAAAGTCATGCTCATGATGAAACACGACCTGGTGCCGCCTCACTGTGGCATTAAACCCGGCAGCAAGATCAATAGGACGTTCCCGGATCTCGAAGCCCGAAACGTGCACATAGCTTATAAGCCGACGCCTTGGGAGCGGGGAGATACACCGCGCCGGTGCTTGATTAACAACTTCAGTGCTGCTGGTGGCAACACTGCGCTCATACTGGAGGATGCACCAGTCAAGGGCGAGAGTGTCGACCAAGATCCTCGGTCTAGCCACATCGTCACCGTCTCGGGAGACGTAGCCGTGTCGCTGAAGAACAACATCCAACGACTTATTGAGCATCTGTCCCATTCACAAGTTCCTATAAACTTGCCTCAGCTTTCCTGGACAACAACAGCTCGTAAAAGACACCATGTGCACCGGGTCGCAGTTACGGGAAACACCACCGCCAGCATCGTCAAGGCACTGGAGGCCGCTCTCGAGGCTAACGATGGATCGACCCGGGCCAAAGCCAAGCCTAGAATTGTGTTTGCCTTCACGGGACAAGGCTCCCATTATTTCGGCATGGGAAAGCAGCTCTTTGAGGCCGTTCCGACCTTCAAGACCGAAATCGAATCCTTAGACCGGCTGTGCAAGGCTCTGGGCTTCTTATCTTTCATGGAGATCATCACCAACGGCCAAGGCGATGTCAACCGGCTGCCCCCCGTGGTAATTCAGCTGGCCACAACAGCACTGCAGATGGCCCTTGCAAACTATCTGCGCCTTCTAGGATTGGAACCCTCTACGGTGGTCGGTCACAGCCTAGGGGAGTACGCCGCGCTGTATGTCGCCGGAGTACTAAGTGCGACAGATACTCTCTACCTCGTCGGGACACGGGCGATGCTTCTGCAGGAAAACTGCACGCGCGGGTCCCACGCCATGCTTGCTGTCAAGATGCCTGTACACCAGCTTCAAGAGCTGCTCGGCCAGGGAGACGGGCTCCGCTATGAGATCGCCTGCATCAACAGTCCTGCAGATACAGTGATCAGTGGCGAGATCGAGCAGATGCACGTCGCAGCGGCTCTGATTGGGAAGCATGGCATTAGGAACAGCATTGTTAAGACGCCTTTTGCCTTCCACTCCAGCCAGGTGGAGCCGATCCTCGTGCCCTTCATTGGGACGGCGCTATCAGTAACGTTCATGAAGCCGAGAATTCCGGTCATCTGTCCTCTCACCGCCGAGGTCTGCGCAGATGCCGGAGTCTTCAGCGCGCAATACCTAGCGCGACACTGCCGCGAGGCTGTCAACATGTCGGGGGCTCTACAGGCCGCAACGACAGCTGGTGTTCTTGGCGATGGCAACACATTCACCGTTGAAGTCGGGCCACAGCCCGCCGTGTGTAATATGATACAAGCCACCCTGGGGACTAGAGTGACGGCCCTCCCTGTACTTCAACGAGAGAGAGATGTCTGGGGCAACCTCACCAAGATGCTCGCTACACTCTATCGCCGTGGCCAACCCGTGGATTGGACTGTCTACCATGAGCCTTTCCCAGCCGCCCACCGCGTCCTGGAGCTTCCTGCCTACGCCTGGGATCTAAAGGAATACTGGATCAAGTATGAAAATGACTGGTGCATCTACAAACCCTTCTTCAACAATCCGGACCTGGACAAGACCGTCAGCATGGGGGCAAGGGATCCGGCAGATGCGAAGATAGCTGTAGATCCACAGCAGCCGGCTTTGCTTTCCATCCCTAGCCTTCCATCCACGAAGCCAAAGACGACTACGGTGCAGAAAATGATCAGGGAGGATGTGCACGAGGGTGGAGCTACCTTGGTATACGAGATGGACCTGACCCGCGAGGATGCAACCAGCGTGGCCGGGGGCCACATAGTAAACAACGTGCCGTTCACCACCCCATCGGTCTTCGCGGACATGGCCCTGGTCCTGGGCAATTACCTTACCAACTCCCTGGTGCCCGTGGAGAAGCGTGCCGCTATCGTCCTAGATGTGGGCGACATGGTGGCCCACAAGGTGCTTATACCCACTGGCAAGGGCTCCCAGCCGGTACGGGTCGAGATGCAAGTGAAATGGGCTGTGGGCGAGCCGTACACGCCGGGCACTTCCAAGTGCAGGTTTTACAGCGTGAACAAGACCGGCCGCGAAACCTCTCTGCACGGCTGGTGCACCCTTGACTTTGTTCCGCGGCCGACGCCAGCGCAGATCGATGGCCTGGCTCGAGAACTGCGGCCCAAGATGCAACGTCTCCTGACCGGCGCCGAACATGGCGAGATTCTCAAATATAACAGGGCCAGCGGGTACCGGCTTATGGATTCCGTGGCCCATTTCGCTCCCGACTATAAGCTTCTTGACGACATGATCCTCGACGACGCCGCCTTGGAGGCCTCTTGCACCATCAACCTTTCCACCGTTTCCTCGCTGGGCACGTTTGCTGCCCACCCGGGCCACATTGACGCCATTACCCAGATAGGAGGATTCTGCGTGAACGCGCAAAAGGCGCTGGATCTCAACAACGAAGTATTCATCACGCACGGCTGGGCGTCGTTGCAAGTCTTCCGGGCGTTCCGTCGCGATGCTGTCTACCAGCTCTTCGCCCACATGGCACCCGAAGGCGACGAATTCTACTCTGGCGATACCATTGTGTTTGATGGCACAGACGTCGTTGCATTCATGAAGGGCGTCAAGTTCCGTAAAGTTTCCAAGAAAACGCACAAGGCCGTCATGGAGACGATTGTCAGCCGTCGCCAGAAGGCGAGCGGGCTTCCAGCACAGCCTGGGCCCGCTCGTGGACTCTCTACGGTGCCGACCAAGACCAGCCTACCGCCTGTGACAGTTCATGTAGCCACGACTGCTCCGGAGGATGTGATTCTTCAAGAGAAGCCGAAGGGGCCTTTCTCACAACGAATTGCCGTCTCGCAGCCCACTGCATCTCAGACGTCAACCCAGGCCACTAGAGAGCTACCAGCAGCCTCAGCTGATCCACTCACGCACAAGACGGTCGACGACGCCCTTCGTATTGTGGCTGAAGAAAGCGGTATCTCGCTTGAAGAGCTGACAGACGATACCAATTTCGCCGACATTGGTGTCGACTCTTTGCTGTCCATGGTTATAGTCAGCCGATTCCGCGAAGAACTCATGCTCTCGTTGGACCCTGAGTTCAACCTTTTCGTTGACTGTGCTACGGTCAAGCTGATGCGGGAGTTCGTGGTCAAAGTGACCGCGGCCGCCATACAGGACACAACGCGCTCTCCAGTTGAAGAGGAGATGGAGGCTGTGCCTGCACCCAGTGCAGAAGGTTACTATCCGGTGCCAGCTATAGAGGCATCAGGCGCATGCCAGCCGTCCCCTGCAGAGGGCCAGAGTGCAGACAAATGCGCCGATGTCGCTAGTAGTGAGTCTACAGCGCCAACTCAACAGAAATCATGGGTTGTGGTGCACGAAGAGGCAGATGCCGAAGGGGGATCGGCCACGATGAGCGGAGTATCATCCAATCTCTCCAGCCCACGGGCTGAACAACTCACCACCACCGTCAAGTACAACAACGCCGAATCCGACTCTTTTTTAGGGATAGCGGAGGCCAGGCACGCAAACAGCGCCTTGGTCTCCGCAGCCTTGGCCATAATCTGCGAAGAAAGTGGAGTCGCCAGCGTTGAGCTGACGGACGACACCAACTTCGCCGACATTGGCGTCGACTCGCTACTCTCTATGGTCATCGCTAGCCGCTTGCGCGAGGAGCTGGGCCTGGATCTTGACGCCGAGTTCTCACTATTTGACACCTGCCCGACAGTAGCGGACTTGAAAACGTTTGTGGCAGCGCAGTCCGGTGGAGCCGATTCCATCACGCGCAGCAGCAGTGATGGCATATCCTCAAGCGACGGCTCGGCCAGCATCACCACCCCCTCAAGCGAAGCGTCTCCCTGTCGGCCTGCCACATCGGTTATCCTCCAGGGCGTCCCGTACGGCGCAGCAACGACGCGGACTCTGTTCCTGCTCCCCGACGGCAGCGGCTCGGCCTCGGCCTACACCAACATCCCCCGGGTCAATGCCAACATCGCCCTTGTCGGCCTGAACTGCCCCTACGTCCGCGACCCACAGAACATGTTCTGCGGCCCCGACAGCCTGGTCGACGCCTTTACAGCTGAGATCCTCCGCCGACAGCCCAGCGGTCCATTCCACCTGGGCGGGTGGTCATGCGGCGGCGCGTTCGCGTTCGCGTGCGCGGTGGTGCTCGTGTCGCGCGGACACGTGGTAGCCAGCCTGGTAATTATCGACGCGCCTACCCCGGAGCGCATCGACCACCTGCCCGCAGAGTTCTATGCGCATGTCGGCGAGATGGGCTTGTATGGGCTGGACGAGCCGCCCGCATGTTTGGTGCCGCATTTTATCCGCACGACGCAGACGATGCTGGGGTATCGACCAATGCCGCTCAGAACGGCCGAGCCGCCGAGAGTGGGCATCTTGTGGGCTACTGAGACTGTTATGCAGGCCGCCGGCGCCCCAGACTCCCTCAAGGGCAGGGAACATTTCCTGCTCCAGGCACGCAAGGATTTTGGCCCGGACGGATGGGAGAGACTCATCCCGGGCAGCAGCTTCGTGTTGGAGCGGTCTGCAGGGGCAAATCACTTTAATATGATGGTAAGCTATTCCCAACGAGCACTGACTCCTCCCACGATTGAAGGGACTGAGAATACTAACGCGATAATAGCACAAAGAGCATGCTTACAGAATTAGGGATCTGATAAATCGTATTGTAAGCTAGACACGGGAAGGAAAGTGAAACCTTCTAATAGTAGTCCGTGCTAAGGTGCTCGGGAGTTCTTGTAAGATGTTTCCTTATCGTTTGGGTTCCAAACTGTTCTTTTCTTTCAATTAGATTGTCATGGAACATACCTAGCTAGAGAACTACCTTAACGACCTTGGGATGCTCTCCCGCTTGAGTCCGTATGCTATCAATGGGCGTGTATAGCGGCTCAACATAAACCCCAGTAATAGGATGTGAAAATCCATACGACGTCTTCTTTTGCTATGCGCGTCTGTCAAATGACTTGGGCTACTGTAATGTTTGTAGTTACTTAGGTATCCAGTAAGCGAAATGTCGTCAGCATTCAACACGCGTTTTCTTCTGGTAACAATAATAAATTGGTGGCTTTCACACTCAATTCCTTTGTAGACAATTTCCCTTTAGAATACAGGTCAAATGCCTCTGATTGCTTAATTGCCTGAACATGACTGCCCATGGCATGTCGCCAAAGGAGCTGAGAGTAGGCTAAGCTAATGGCAAGTAAGAAAGGATGCCTTGGTCAGATATGCAAATGCGGTTCCAATCTGGATGTTCGCTTCTTGCTTGGAGTAGGTGAAACCTCTGAAGCTGAAGTCCCCATCTGGTGTTTTTTGACGGTCAAGCGTAATGTAGGTATAGTGATGGCTCAGAGAGAGAACAATACCGGCCAAAAGACCACGGAACATAGTAATGGAGACTGGACCAAGCCGGTGGATGGAAGATGGTGCCATGATATTACTTCGAGAAAAAGAAAAAGAGAAAAAGAAAAGAAGAAGAAAAGTTACTGTGATTATTTGTATGTAGGGAGCCTGACCAAAAGTCCCTCGGATAAATTCCTGGCCCTTTCCATATGTACCTAGGTAGTCAATTCTTGATACCACTCGTTGTTGTCAGCTCGAACTGTAGTGAACACAGCCGCCATGCTTCCTCGGCTTGTGCCAATGACTTTTACGCAGAAAGCTAGCCATGAAAATAATGTGTGGTTGTATGCGTAAGGGCTCTCTAGGACTTATAAGTCAGTAATGGGAACTCATTGGGTGAATCTAACCACCAACAAGATCTCACCTGTAGTAGGAGCCGCCAGCCTGATCAGACACGAATACTGGGAGCAAACAGACTCAGCGACAGAATGGATAGCAGTGTCGCAACGGCCGGCTGTATCGAAGTGGTTGCATTGAATTTGTTATAGCCTGCTGTGTGTATCACTATTCGGAATGTTGACTTCACCTTGATTTTATAAGTACCTAGGTAACTATTTCTCAGCTGGAAAGGCTGAGGTGGGACATGCCGACTATCTTCTAGACCTCACAAAGTCTCGTGGGCATCTGTGCTAATAGAATCGACACAGGTCTACTGCATAGTACCTAAGTATACACATATATTGTGGCTAGTACCTACTTCAATTGGGTAAGTTGCTGAGAATTCTATAGTCAAAGTTCCACCCCAATGGTCTGGCTACAGTACCCAGCGCTGCCTCATCCTAGCCGGGCCGCCCACCAAAACACAGGTACCTACCGTACCTAGGTACGTGTACGGTAGCAAGGTAGTCAGCACTGTCTTATCGATAGAGGCCTTCCATTTGGTCAAGGACAGGGGTCATGGCAGGGATCGCCCCACTGCAGATCTACGCGTGGGGGTTGGCGACGCAACTCCTTGTGTTCTTGTGTTGTCATTCTGCACATGCTTTCTCTCCTTTTCTCCTCTACGCAACACAGCAATTCGAGAAGTACTCTTGCATAGTGTTTCCTTGCTGCAGGTACTCTTGTTTGTCTGAGTTTGTTTGTACTTGGTTGTGTCACATTTGCATCATTTGGGCCCTCAACTTTGTCTGCAGTCGGTTTGATCTGAAGGTACTGATTGATTGGGTTTATTATCGCCCGGCGTGTAGCGAAGCCCATCTGCACCACTTCTCTTCCACATTTTCCAATCCGTTGCCGTCCAAGATGTCACCAAGTGCAGTGAACAGCGAGGTGCTGGACAACCGTGGCAACGAGATCGAGCCCGCCAACCCAGGTAAGTCCTCGATTCCTCTTCCCGCCGCCGCCCACGCTGCCTTGTTTTGCCTCTAACAACAAGTCTTCCCATCCAGACCCTTCCGTCGTCTTCACGCCCAAGGTCTCCGGCCCATGGTCGCCCTCGAAAGTCCTCGCAACGATCCCAACTGGCCCACCCTCCGAGAACACCACCTCGCCGGTGCCCTATTTCCACCTCTTGGAGCGCCTCAAGACCACCAAGCGTGAGGGATGGCGACGCTTCGGCATCGCGCGCGGCGAGTCCATCGCCGACCACATGTACCGCATGGCCATGATTAGCATGTGGGCTCCACCTCCACTGCGCGCGCGCCTCGACATGCACAAGTGCATGAAGATGTGTCTCATTCACGACATGGCCGAATCGTTGGTCGGCGACATCACCCCCGTCGACGGCGTCGCCAAGCCCGAGAAGAGCCGGCGTGAGGCTTCGACCATGGACTACATCACGGGCCCGCTGCTGGGGAATGTGTGGGGTGGGGACGGCAAGAGCGTCGCCGAGGATATCCGCGCTGTGTGGCAGGAGTATGAGGACAGCGAGACGCTCGAGAGCCACTTTGTGCATGATGTGGACAAGATGGAGCTGGTGCTGCAGATGGTGGAGTATGAGAAGCGCGGGGAGCGGAAGCTGGATCTGGGCGAGTTTGCTTGGGTGGCGACGCGTCTTGTGTTGGATGAGACCAAGGCGTGGGCAGAGGAGTTGTTGAAGGAGAGGGAAGCGTACTGGGGCGCGACAGAGCATGTTGATGGGGCCAAGGGTGTCCAGGGTGGTGTTGCTAAGGATCATGTGGAGCAGAGCGCCGAGTATTATGCTGGCTCTGGGGGTGAGCCTGGTGCAGCTCCTCCTTCATGATGACGAGGGAGACGAGCGTCTTTCACAGTTTCCAGTGGTACGGGGGCAGGATGGCGTTTTGTTTTATGGGGTGCTTGGGTTCACTCAGGGCGGTTTTCTAATTCACTACTTTTGGTAGCCTTTTTTTGCCAGTGCATACTAGATTATGGGTGTCACGATATTTCTTTTGGTGTTTTCCTCTACGTGGTTGGACCCAGCAAAAGCCCTAGTAAATAATACGGGAAAGGTACCCTAAAGTTGCGATCCATGGGTGCGCAGGTGGGTAATGATATGACGCAAGACAGGGGTTCAGCGTTGAAGTTGATAGGTCTTCAGTGTACTGTACATGCTGTACCCAGGGAACCCCGCATGTTTACTTACCTAGTAGGTAGTCCTGACTCTACAGGCCCTGAGCTTCTCTTCTCCACAGCAACGGCCCACGCGGCTGCCACTCACCGCCCGGCCTGCACCAACAGTAAGTACCATCCGTCTCCGCTGAGCGCTCTCGCTCCACCGTGTTTGACGTGAATCCTCACACTCCACTTTCACTCTATCAAATAAGGGTTCTTCTTCCCAGCACGCCACGTTCCTTGCGGACACGTCGGGAATTCTTGCCCATGCTCGACTGACTTTTGTCCTTCTCTCCTTTTGTTCGCGTGAGGAAACATTCCGCAAACGTGGACTACTCTACTGCACATCCTCGAACACGTTCGCCACACGTGCTGCCCTTGGCTTGCCAGAGACATCGTCGCATTCCAGTTCGTGTGCACGGCACGGCACGGCCTGTTCGACCCACCGCCGACTCGGTGAACAATCCTTTTGTGCGCGAGGGACAAATCCTCCACAACACGCAACACTCTTGCAACATTACCACCCGCAGCAGCAGCATCATCATCATTATCAGCATCGGCACCGTCCAAGGCTGAGTACGAGCGAGGCCTCGGGGATGCAGCTGCTCGGTCCGCGCCAAGCTGGTGTGCGTAAACCTTGGCCTTGAGCTTCGCCTCTGCTCTCACGAGGGCTTGAGGGGAAGCACACGACCCTGAGAGGAACCTGTCCTTCTCCACCAATTGGCTGTCCCTCCTTTCCCCATTCACGGCCGCTTTGATTGTGGTCGTCATGACCTTTGGCAATCAATTCCACATGCCGGGCTCCTTCCACTTCGAAGGGCCCGGCGCATCCACCACCCTCAATGCGAACATGTTCCGTCCGCCCCTCTCGCCCTCGAGTTCCTCCTACAACCTCGCCAAATCCACAGGCTCGCTCCTCTCCGATACCTCCATGGCGACAGGCAGCAACGGCCCGGCACCGCCTCGGCTGGGAAGGAAACGCACGCACGACGAAAGCAATAGCAGATACCCCTTTGCCAGGACCGACACGGGTGGGGCGCGTGACTCGCCTGGAATGATGACGATGGATGAAAGCGCTAGGGGCGAGCACCGGTACACCTTGGCAGGGCAGATTGAAACACCTGGGGCACAGATTACACCAGGGGCGGGTGCCATGGAGGATAGTTTGTACTCTGATGTGGACTATCGGCGTGCATTGGGATCGAAGCGACCGATCGAGGATGGTCGCGAAGCGGAACCGATTCGACTGGTCAACGAGGAGACGGGAGAGCCGATCACACCACGCGAGGCAGGCTGGACTACGTTCGCTTTCCAGGCCATAGGAGGCGTGGTAGGCAAGGTCTGGGAGTTTTGCAAAGGTGGCGCCGGAAGCTTTCGAGGCTTCCAGGCGGGAGGAGGCAAGGCGTTCGAGTTTAATGGCCAACCCATCCCGACCCTCACACCGGAACCGCATGGCGCAAGTATAAACACCGACTCGCAAGAGCCGCCAAACAGTCCCCCGGGAGCATATCCTGTCCATGAAGAGATCAACTATTTCTCAAATTACTCAGCCGACATACACGAGCTACACGAGCCGACGAATATACCCAACTATTTCCAGGAGGAGAAGTTTCGGGAATCGCCCGCGGCGTCGAATCCGTTTCAGCAACCGAATCCTTTTCGTGAAAAGGACCCCGAACCCGAACTAGAGCCAGAGCCAGAGCCAGAACGACCAGCTGCAAAGCGCCGGCAGACAGGCCACCTCAACGAAGCCGACGAGCTACGCCGCAATTGGGTCATGGTCGAAGAAGACGAGCCCTCCCCCGTCCCAGCACGCTCGGTCTCGAGCGCTAAGAAGTTCGCCTCGACCGCGTCGTCTCGCATCCCCGCCGCCGCAAACCGCTCCCCTATGACCTCGCGCCTCCAGTCCCCGCGCTTTTCCACTTCCACGCCCAACCGGCGCATCAGCGTGCCCTCGCCGCGGTTCAGCGATCGATCCAACATCCCAACACGCACACCATCAAGGCTGCACTCGCCGGCCTCCTTTGCAGGCGGCGGTGGTGGTGGCGGCGGCCTTGCGGCGTCGCCCTCGCTGAGTGCACGCGAGCCCGCCAGCTACGCGAATCCACGATCGCCCTCGCGGAGTGCCGCGACGCCCAATCCTTTTGCAATGCCGACTGTCTCACGCATCCCGCAGCCAAAGCTAGTGACGAACCCCTTCGCCAACACACGCACAAGCTCGCCGGCACAGCCACGGCTCTCCACTACAACAGGCAATAGTAGTAGTAGTCGCCCGTCCAGCCGCGGCTCGCTGCACCCGTCACCGCTGGCGCAAAACTTTGCGTCACGGATCGCAACGCCGCCCAAGCGAGGCCATCATCACCACCACCGGAATGCCTCGAGCGTATCCACGAGCAGTGCGTCGCGGGTGGGCGGACGACCGTCGTTCGGGTACGATGATGTCGAAGCGGTGCAGACGAGCCCGCGACTGGACGACGAGGGCAGGCAGCTGGCGACGAAGCGGTTTGCTACGGAGAAGCGAAACTACTCGCGACTCGACAGGCTGAATGCGGAGCTGCAGGGGCTTATTAGGCAGGGGCAAGAAGCATTGGGGACGACGGTGGATGTGGATATGGATGATGGGTGGGAGGCGGATACGTAAGGGGAAGAATGTCACACGATGGAAGTTTGAGAGAGCGGTATATAGCATATTGACGTGACCGGGTTTGATGATGGGGGAGGGAAGTGTAAGGAATTGGGGAGTGTACGAGGACAGTGTATTTTTCTCGATCAGCGGCATCACGGCGTTGAAAGCGTTGATTTCAATAATGCATCAAAGGGAGGAGGGGCGTTGCGAATGTTCTGCGAGGCGTTTTTAGGGTCAGATGAATGGCGTGGGCCGCAGTCAAGGTGTCTTCGTTTCGGTACTATGAATGATTTTCAAAGGACGAAGTCTCTGAACAAGTTTGATATAAACAAAGGATTGTTTGTCTTTTTACTGATGTAGATATCCCAACCTGCGAGAACATGGGCTAATAATAAAGATTCCCGCACCCTTGGTATAGAAATGTCACTGCAGGGAATACCGAGCTGATCTACCGTAGATCGGCGACAGGGCGAGTCCCTGTACCATGAGCCCCAGCTACCCCAGATTCTCGGGCCGCGCCTTGTGACTACCTAGGTACCTAAGTACTTACGGTACCTAGGTATGGTGGGTGAAATGCAGGCATATATCAATCCTCTATACCATGGAAATGTCACACCTAGTCTTTGTCTTTTCCTAACTCCTGCACTTCGTGTTTCTTGCGGCTTTTCGAAAATGCCGACCATGGGCGTCGACTGCGCATCCGCTCCCTCAGAGCGAGCCTCAGAGCTGAAACTGATCTCAGCTTGTCGCCCTTTGTTTTGCTCATCTGCGCTTCCGGAGCCTCGAGAGGTGGCGTTGATTCCATCTTGTGCTCGGATGATTGTCGATGAGGAGGCTGATCTTCAACGATCCATGACGGACCACTGCCATCCTCACATACTGGGGGTCTCAGTCCTTTTGAGCTACACCATTCTACCCACTCTGACCATTTCTCTCTGCTCGTATACCGCAGCCTTCCGCCTAGCCTTACTAGCAGGCAAACACGGGGGTAGTCATGCGAGTCCAAATATTTCAGGTCTATGTCCACAGCCTGGTCCAGGGGTGTTCCCCGAGGTCTGGCCAAGCCACAGTCCACCGAACGGAGCAATGCGCTGGTACCATCCGGAAGGCTAGATAGCTTCAACAGACCCTCCATCAGACGCAAAGAGTGGCACTGGCCACAGTGATTGATCCCTCTCTCGACCGAGCACGGTATAAAGTCCGCGGACAAGCGGCCAGACTCATGTTGTACTGACATCGAAGGGGTCCACGCTCGTAAAAGCATCTTTGCCACTCCCCTTGCTTTTGCTGAAAGAGCCGTTCTCGGAACAAACATCTCTTCGAACAGTCTAGCCAGGCCCATCACATTCGTATCAATGGACATTCCCCGGGATGAGAGGCAGTCGAAGTCGAAAGCAAAGCCAGGATCAAAGCGTGGGTTCTCTGGGACATTGATTGGGTCACTGCCTTCATTCGCCGAATCGTGTAATACAGACTCCTGGATGAAGCTGATCAGATCAGGCTTGCCTTCATCGGGTTGACCGCTTATGCACTGCGGATCAGTCTTTAAGACATCTTCCAAGCACAGCTGAAGGCCATGCAGTATTGCAAATTCGGCGATGTCTCGCCAGAAAGATAGAGATTCGCCATCATATTGCGGCAACACTTTATGCGAAAGACCACCGCTTTCTCTCCGATCGAATCCGACCTCAAACTCTGATTGAAAGAACTTTAGCTGGCTGCGGCCCGTAGTATGCTCCGCCTGTCTCGCCATTGACCGAAATTGCTCCGAGATGATATGCGTATTTGGCAATGGCCCATCCCGTCTGCCTGCGAAGAAGTAGTACTTGGTGAGAAAAGAGTACCCATTTTCAGGGACAAGCCTCGCCCGAGCATCTCCTAGGACGGCCGACTTTAGATTAGAAGTCTGCACAAAGTCTTGAACTGACTGATGCATGAGTTGTGTATGCCTATCCAACTCATGTAATCTCTTGTCTTTGATGATTTGTACTAACCCACCGCTGGCTGTCTCCACGTGCTGGGACACAAGATCTGGCAGCGGTGGCGCAGGATCCCGTCGCCGCGCTTCTGACATGCTCTTCAAGCGTGAAAGCCGTAATATTATAAACAGTTCTCCGACCTTCAATAACTCATTCGAGCGTGAGATGGCTTCCATGATGACGTAAGTATCCCACCGTACGCTTTGTGGAATGCGTTGTATGATGAACAAGTAAAACTGACTCAGCTCGTCAGGCAGGGAGTTCAGGCATGCAGAGAGCTTCTCGTGCACACCGGTCATTTGCGAACCTCCTGCAGCCGGTAGTAAAGAGGAAAGCTCGGCGATGACAAGTTTAACCCAGATGAACACCCCGCGAGCTCGATCCACGATTTCAGGGATGAAAGGGGAAAGAAGACGCAAGGCTATGTCATTCTGGGGTATTCGTGTTGCACAGAGCTCTTCAATGTCGTTCCGGGTGTAATCATGAATTGCGAAGCCAGGCGTGGCTGCGAATTCCTTGCTGAAGACTTTCCAAGGTCGGCTGGAGAAGAGGATTCGCAACCTTGTAGAAGATACCTGCGTGGTAATTAAGTCTTTCAGAACTGACGCAATCAATTCTGCCCCCCCGTCGTACTCATCCAATGCGTCTAATATCAACAAGAGGTTCAATTCGACCTGTTCTTGAGATATCAAACTTTGGAGAGTTTCTTGGAGATGATCTCGCGTCCACTTGCAGCTCTCGACTTCCTTCCTGATCCGTTCCACTCGAGTATAGTGCCGTTGCAGTATCCTCTGAATCTTTGGCGATACTGGTTCAAGGTCGTGAATAATGTCCAGATCATCATCGTGAGAAACGTTGAGATTGTGCTTTCTGTCAGGTTCCGCACAAATTCGCAGCAAATGTTCCAGATGTGCTCCTAAGCATCGTTGTGTCGTGAGTCCGAGTTGTTCATGAAGGATCTCACTAAGGCGTGAGCTTGCCGCAGATGTGACAAAACTATCCTTTCGGAAAAACTTCCGAATATCAGTCCGAAGATGATCAGTATCAGCGGTCTTATACATTGATTTAAATCGATGTTGGAACTGCCTTTCCAGAATTGGGTACACATTGGGGAAGAGCAGTTCTTCCTGTTCCAAAATTTGACTGACAAGACTGCGTAATAGTCCCTCGAAGGACTTTTGAAGATGATTTCCTCGATGATGGAAGAAGAAGCTCGCTACAGTGAGTTTCCCCTTGATGCTGCTTGCGCGCAGAAGCTGGGCTGTCCGTTCATCTTGATATAGGTACTTCATGAATGTCGATTTACCACTACCAGGTTTGCCCCAAATCCAGAACAAACCCGATCCCTTCAACAGCCAATCGCTCAGACCGATCGAGTCGTCGTCAAAAGCCCAATCGAACGTATTGCCGACTCTCTCGTCGATTTGCTCTAAGCGGTGGTGTCGTTCTGGCGCGCGCAAAGAAAGCAATATTGAGCGATGATCCCAAACTTGGGACCGAATTGATTGAGGCTGTCCGTCTGGTTTTCCATAAGACGCTGCCTGTAACACCGGTGGATCTTCCAATGTTGACGAAATGGCGCCTAACCCCAGTGAGGAAACAGCATTTTGTAACGAACATATGTCCTGCAACTTGCTGGCTATGATTTTGACTCTGTCGTCCTCCAAAGTAAACTTGACCATGTCGGAATGGTTCTCGTCGATCTGGAGCGTTAGATATGGTTTCAACGTGTGCAAACCGCCCGTAGCCGATTCTCGCGATACCATGATGAATGGTTCCCCTACTCTTGCGAAGCTGGCAGTCTCAAAGACAATCTTGTTGCGATTAGCTTCAGACTTCCAAATACTTGGGAGGGAAACTCACCTCGAGACGCTGCGTCGTCTTGGTTTCGTATGCCCAACAGTAATGGAGCTTTTGGAGCTCGGAAATACCTCGAAACTGTTGTTCAAGGCGGGACAAGAAGTCGGTTCGATCCGAAAGTTCGTCCAAGAGAACAATGTTCGGTTGGGACCCGATCATAGTAGACAGGTCTTTGACACTCATCCCTTGACTGGGCACTCCGAAAAGCATAGCTCCTTGCATTTTGGCAAGTATTGCGTGGTCTCGCTCATAACCATTGGCAAGTGCAATCAGTGATTGCTTCAGAAGGACGCCCCCAAGACTATGTGCCAAAAAGACAATTGGCTTGGAGGATGGTTCGGAGCAGCCCAACGACCTCAACACAGCATTGAATGAGTTGCCGAGATCTACGGTTGTCTGGAATGATCCACTGTGGGAGAGAGTGGTGTCGTATCCATAGACTAAAAACCGAAGGCCAGGAAGAAGATTCGGTAATTCGTCGCGAATCCACATGAATGATTTGTCGTTCCCACGCGACTGCCAAGAGCCGAAAGGATGACTGCCCAACCCGGAGATCACAAAACAACTGGCAGCCTGTCAGCCCCACATATGCTAGAATAAGGTAGATCGATTGGAGGTGGTAGGTACTCACTCATGTGTGTGTTTGTGCGCTGGTACATCATTCAGTGGCGTAATACCCCTGAAGTGGCTGTCGAGGACGAGTGGCGCCGCGAGCCCTGGAACGGTGATCTTTACACCCGTTGTTCGAAGCATCGGTCCAGATAATTCCGGCAGGCTCTCCAAACTGAGCGTTGCGACTTTTCTTGGTGTATGTGGCAGTGTGTTGACATCTTGTGCGATGGAAAAGACTGTGATGTTGTCTTGTGTAGTGCCTTCAGCTATCGTGCAACTGGAGAGGAGCTTCGTCACTTCCAGTCTATCCATATGGTTGGGAATGTTGCGCAAACGGAGCACAAGTGACTTTCGATGGCTATTCATCTTGACTTGACGAGATTTGGCATTTTATTGAGCCCCAATATCTCAAGATCGAGCCTGTGACTACGATCAGTGAAAGCCTATTAGCGAACAGGCTGTTGCGTACTTGAGAGACACATGCAGGCATTCGATTATTGAGCGGGGGAGGCGAGCAACTACATACGCGCCTAGATCACGAGATCTTATCTTACTAGCCACCTGTCTGATTGTGTGTGGCGGTAGGGTATGTTCCGCTGACTGCATTGCCACACCTGGTGTTGGATGACAAAGCTTGGGATACTGCTCCCTTATAGGCCTCAGACGAAGAGCATAGCCCTGGTGGATATTTGCATTAAGGGGATCAATCTTACATACTCTCCCAGGAATGACGACATACTTTGCGCAGCCTAATACTTCTAAGTTTGCCTCTGTCGTTAAGTAATTACTGAGCCCTGTTTGTTCAGCTCGCTTGCCGATAATAGAACCCTCTGAATTATTTCTTTACCAAAAGATTGAAAAAAGACATAAGTCAGTAAAGTAGAGATGGACCTGCGAAAGGGGGGTTTATTTATATTATTTGGAGTTTCATGGGGGGGGGGCATCACAGGATTTAGGGTACAAAAGAGAGACCTCGGGAGCTGTCTCCTTATATGGGCTAATCAATATTCTATTCATTTCTTCATATACCTAGGTAAGATCATTGCAAATGGTAGCCCCCATTTGAGGGAGTGGTTCCATTGATTTGCGTAGTATGTCGAGTTTTTCGCGGCCTTACCTAGGTACGCAACCAATAGATATCTTCCTTACCTGGAAAGCCGTCCGAACATTGTTCCCTTGTCCCTTCTTCCCCAATCCTCGCGCAATGACTGGAAAGATACGCATTTAGCGTCTTGGATGGGATGGTTTATTTTAGAAATGTTCTCAATCGTCGAACTATGATGCGTTGAACGCAGATGAAGTCAGGTCAGCATAATTATCGCTGCCTGAAAAAAAGGCCCGCGTTTTGGCTCTGGAGCGTTGCACAAAGATCACACGCTTACATACCTCCAGCTTCGGAGGGCCGGAATAACACAATCAAATCAACGGTGCCATAGACTGCCCGTCTTACTTCCTTTTATTCTGTATCTTCCGCGCTGAGAAGAGTTAACAGTGTTCGTGATCAATCAGCCAGGATCGCACAAGGGAGAAGCGTTTATATAGTCTTCAAAGCTGTTTATTTACGCACCAGATTGGCTCGTTCAAAGACGATCGTTATAGTAAATTCCTTCTTTTCTCCTTCACTAGTGTTTATCGATAGATAACGGATAGGCTTCGTTCTCTGTCGGCAATTTTCAGATCCAGCTTCCGGCCACAATATTTACTAACGCACACGTACCCAAAAGAGATTTCTGGGGTTTCCTAGTCATCTTAACGATGGATTACTACAACCAAGACCGCTGGTATGACAAAACACCTTACTTTCCACTCGAATGATGAGATTGATACTCAATCCGGGAATTTGACATCAAACACAGCCCCGTCTATGCCGTGCGTATCCCCCCCTCCCGCGGCTCGTGATCGAACCGCAGAGTCGCCCAGCAGAAACACCCCGTCGTTGCACTAATGCCCAATTTCGTGATACAGTCCTTTTTTGGCGCACTCGGATGTGCGGCAGCTACCATCTTGTGCTGTCTAGGCGCCTCCTATGGCACAGCCAAGTCCTCCGGTGCCGTCTTCAGCGCGGCCATCCTCCGGCCCGAGAGCTGGATGCGCAACATGTTAGTCCTTTGGCTCCCATGCTTTTCCTATGTACTTTATTCAGGTAACAGAAAAACAAGGACAATGTTTCCATTAACACGTAGACACCAGGCTGTGTGCAGTCATGGCGCAGATCCTTTCCATCTATGGGCTGGTCACCAGCGTCATCATTAGCAATGACCTGATGGAGAAGATGACGCTCTACACGGGCTTTGTCCAGCTTGGGGCTGGTCTGGCGGTGGGGTTGTGCGGGTTGGCAGCTGGGTTCGCGATTGGAATCGTGGGTGATGCTGGAGGTGAGTCATTTTCATATACATTTGTGTTTCATATAAGAATTGGGGTTGGAGGGAACGTCTTTTCCTGACAGTATGTGATAGTCCGAGCGAATGTGCAGCAGCCTCGGCTGTACACGGCTATGGTATTGATACTGATCTTCTCGGAGGTTCTGGGACTGTATGGGTTGATTGTGGCTATCTTGATGCTGTCGAGGTCTACGCTGGGGGTCACGGTGTGTAAGTTCTAGCGGCGCTGCTGGGAGGACTTTTTTTCTTTGTTTTTCAAACTACGCATTACGAGAGCCATGGAATGGTCAAATAGAAGTTCCATCCGATCTGGGGGCCAGGAGTTGGGTCAGGATCAGAAATACTGTCTTGAGAGAATGTGAGTTTGGTGATGTCCGGAATTGGTTTTCTGGCCGAGACTTCCCCAATTATGTGCTTGTCGTGATACCGAGACATGGTGATACGTGATGTTGCCCCAGGAGTTTATATTTCCAGCGTATTTGCTTCCTAAGGTCTCTTCTTCTGATTCAAATTACCATCAAATGGTGCCGACAAAATTGTAGTCACCGAGTCCTGACCAGAGGAACTATATGCCTTATATGGAGTTACGCGAGATGAAAGGATCATGATGAAGAACTCCAAATACCCAATTCCATCTCTGATCTTGGTTACGATCAACTGAGGGTGCTCCTGGCCTCGGGAACTACCTGAGGTCCAGCACTATACGACCATTTACCTTGCCAACTTCCATGTCTTCAAAGATCTGTGATAATACGATGTTATTGTCTTGAAGCAAGCACTGGTGTACGGTTTCGGGACTCACTTGTGTTAGATTCTCCATCTTCTTGAGCTCGTACTGCGTCTTGATGCCATGTCTCGCCGCGATTTCCACCGCCTCGATAGTATCAAGCCTGTTGCCCGACTTAAGAGCTATAACGCAGTCAACGTCAGCCGTCTTTCCAACCCGAGGAGCCCACTGTCTGTGTGTGTCCCCATGTTTCAGCACGACTCACCGAAAATCGTCAGCTCCAAACCTATCATAGCAAGCACCACAGCATGAAGCGCCGGCTCCGCCTCAGGCTCCGGAATCCCCAAACAGCAAAGCCGGCCCCGAAACCCCAACCACAACAACCCAGAGGTATACGCCTTGGCGCTTGCCGCACACATCAACACAATCTGCGCTCCTCCGCCCGTAATTTCCTTCACTCGTGCCGCCAGCGCCTCATCATCCCCTTTGTACGCCGTAAAGTCCACAAACGCCTCAGCACCAAGCCCCCTCACCAACGCTTCCTTCCCCGCGCCGGCACGACCATCATCGACACCCAGCACGCGCGCCCCCATCACTCGCGCATACTGCACCGCGAGGTGGCCTAGCCCGCCACCCGCGCCCGACACCACCACCCAGTCGCCCTGCTTGACGCCGGCGCGCTTGAGTGCCGTGTACACGCTGACGCCGCCGCACATGAGCGGCGCGGCAGCGGCTAGGTCGGGGAGCGTGGCGGGGATGGGAGTTACGTAGTTGGCGGGCGCGAGGAGGTATTGTTGGAATGTTCCAGGGCAGGTGTAGCCCGAGACGCGCGCCTCGGTGGGAGACGTGCAGGTCGTCTCGCCGCCTTGGAGGCAGTTGGTGCAGGAGAGGCAGGCCGAGGCGCTGTACTTGATGCCGACGGGGGAGTCGAGGGAAGGGGAGGTGACATTGGGGCCGTGGGCGACGATGGTGCCTACGCCTGTCAAGAGAGAGGAGCGTGTAAGCGGGCTCTCATTCTGATGGAATTGTGTCAGGAAGCAAGACTGTCTGTGTTCTTACCTTCATGCCCGCCTACTTGACCCGCTTGGGTGGGTGGAAGGCCGACATAGGAATTTGTGCAGAAGCCCCAGTCTGTGTGGCAGACGCCTGAATATTGCCTGTGGTGGTTTTGATTCCGTCAACCAGTCATCATTCTGTGCGACAATTTGAGCAAGACTATGGGCTTATTATCCGCTTACAGTCGGACTAATACTTCACCTGGCCCTGGCTCCGGAATTGGGAACTCTTTGATCTCTGTCTTCAGACTCGGGGGCTCTGAGTACACGACCGCACGGTTGATATCTTGGGTTTGAGTCATTACGGCCATTCCGACGTTGCCGAATTTTTGAGGTCAGCACGGGTTTGAGGAAGTATTGTAAGTAAGCATTCCGAGCCAGACCAGATGCTGTACCGAGATGGAACACCTAGGTATTTATACGGTCTTACTTAGGTACGGAGAACTCGGCTGCAGCCACTCATCTCTCCTCTCGGTTGCTGGTCTAGGTAGATGTCGTGCAACCAAGCTCGCCTGAAGAACTTCGACTCAAATCTCCAATTTCCTAATTCTCGGCGCTGAGGGTCGACATCTTACCGAGGGTTTTAGCAGACACTAAGAAGTCAGCCCCCGCACGACGCGTTTCAACAACTTTGTTGGAGGAAGAATGACCGCCTCGTGTCTGATCATGGATTATCCCAGACCGTTTGTATCGAGCCTTACCCTCGGAATGAACATGTGGAGATCTATTATTATAGGCCGGTCTCCACAACAAGGCTGAATGATCTCCAGGCTCTGGGCAAGGATCATTGCAAAGACAGCTGGCGGGTCTGCTTTCCAGCCTCAACGGCTTTGTTGCTTGCAACCTTACTGATCCTCAATAGATTTTACGTTGAAATCGGCATAAGGGTAATTCATCTCCAGTCGAAGAATCGAACTTGACTGGGTATTTACTCATAAGCAGTCTTCCTCACATTAGCTTGGTTTCATTTTTGGGCAGCATTTTTCTGGTAGAGGTACTTAGGTACATGTTTGGGTAACAACAGAGCAGGTTCATTGATGACAGTAGTACCAATGGATGGCAATCATTAGATTCAGATACTCGAGTATACAACGATGAGATAGCAGAAGAGGACGATTCAATCACCAAGAATTTAGCACATGATGCTAAGCAACTCATTTGTACACTGCTAAGGTTTGAAGGGGTGAAAAGCCCAGACTACACTGGGAGGAGTGGTGGACATTGCATGGATGTTACAGAAATTCAGGCATTCAATACGATCTAGATGCTCGAATAAACAAGTATGACACTTTGTTGGCATTGAAGATATCTACAGATATCTCTTGATAATTCAGAATGAATTTTCTCCTGAAGTTGGTTGACTTGCATTACACGTCCTCGACACCCCCTGCATTCACGGGAACCCCCCTCAGCTCAGTCATGGATATGTCCGAGATAGAGAAAGAGCTCAATCTAGGAAGTGCAATTCCAGCTAGTAATGGTAGCCGCCAGATGCTTCCGACAGGTGAGATCAGTCGAGCCAACCTCGCAAGCATCCCACTCCTCATCTGCCGTAACGGAGCAATCAAGCGTTCTAGGTCATACTAGAGTCAACGATCATGCTGGAATGGGAACTACAAATCATGGTTTGGACGCCCTTACTTGTATAAATTGCAACCGGTTATCGCTGTGCCTTCTGGGATAGAGATGTAGTTCACGTCGCCCTCCAGTCCCGATGGAGCGTCGGTGAAGTCGGCGAAGGTATCTTGATGCACCGAACGTCAGTAAAGCTCCTCGTGCACTTCGGAAGGTAGAAAAGACAATGGAGGAGGGAGGAGAGGGTAGAATGATAACGCACAACATGTATTAGGCTCAACAGTTAAAGAGCCGCATGTGCCTGAGCCGGATGTTGGTTCTGCATATGGGCAAGCACCGGTTGTGTAATTCGATGCTGTGCAGAATTGGATCGAGGCGCTTGTTGATTGACGAGGAATCGATGAAGGCCGCGCCGAGGCAAATGACGCCAGGGCAACGAGACTGGATAGAATAAGGACCATTTTCGCAGAATTATGTCAAATTGTGCGTTTGTAAGTATGAAAGGGGAGGGGGGGAGGAAGACAGAGTGTATGGCTATTCAAGATTCGAAAGAGTTGTGTGGGTTTCGGCGTCTGCTATCTGTTTAGTTTTGGAACTTGTTCTACTTTGATGATGGAGATATGCTCTGTCTTTTTATATCCCAAGTCCTTAGCAGAAACCGCCGAACGCATCATCGTGCACAACATCTCACCGGTTCTGTCTTATTCCCGTCGCACAGCAAACCATTGATGTCTAGACTTTTTCGCTACACTTCCATGACGTGCCGACTGGGTCTTCTTTTTTTTTCAGCTGCTGCTGACCTGCAGCTGTGTTTTCGACTGAGTCAAGTGTAATAAACAGCACCATCGCGGCCGTGCAGGCTCACCCTGCAGCAACGGTGCTTTACCGAATTCTCGTAACCAAGTTTTGGTGCTACTCGTCCTGCCCAAAAGGGCCAAACGGCAAAGGCCGCCCCCCAGGATTCACACCCGAGTGGCTGCCTGTCGGGATGCAAGCCGATTACACTATTCGATGTGAAAAGACCTAGAGAGGTAAGCAGCTGCCCAACACGAAGAAAAACCCCAGCCCGCTGTTCGTTATGACAGGAACGTTGAAGAGATAGAAGTGTCAGAAACGCTGCACAGTGTCTATAGACAAGGCTCCAGCTGATCGGCAATAAAATCATCCCCTCTCAGCAACGCCTCATCGGTATTTTCGGGAAGATTCCCGTGACCTCGGGCGGTGTATATTACTTGAGAGGCATGGATGTAGAGCTGTATACGCTTCACAGCTGTAAAAGGCTTTGGATCTGCACTTTTGAGGGATTATTGGCTTTACCTACCTACCTACCTAGGTAAGCGTGCAGTAGAGTACAAGTCTAGTCTTCACCGCTATGTACGTAAACTCCCAGTCTTTGATAAGCATTCCCTATCTATGCGCCAGCGGCAGGAGAATTTTCACGTAGTGGTTTTAATAAGTGGGTTCAGGACAAGTTACTGAGTATGCTGCCTCGATAGCACAAATAAGGTTTTTAGGGGGGGTGGTGGCTGGTCATTGCCTCTTTGACTCGCACCGGTTTCTATGTGCAGTGTCTTTCTGTGTCAAGCTCGAACCGAGAAATATGACTCGACCGAAGAATCTGGTTCATCAAGGCCCCCTGCAAAGATTGAACCTTTTGATATTGAAGGTCTGTCTATTCTCGGCGAGGGCCTCGGAGAACGATTTTCTCCAGGAAAGTTTTCGGGCTGGTATGAAAAACCAGAATACGCTAACGAAAAAGTCCTTATAGACCAAGACGCACAGAGTTTATCTTCACAGCTTCTCAACGTACACATGTTCAGCTCTTTAGCTATCCAAGTTTCCAAGAGAGAAACGCTGAAGACTTCCGGAAAGAGGAGCCATGCCAGCAGGAGGGAGCAGTCGTGCTGAAAGCCAAAAAAAGGACAGTCAGCTGATTCCGCAGCGGTAGGTTGCACTATCGGTCCCAAGAAGCATCCTAAGAGGCAAGTACTAATTAAGCGTGGTGACAGGCCTTTTGTGAAAATACTGTCCTCCCTCTGGCCTATAGGTCCCTTCTTTGATGTTGCTGGAAGCGGCCCGGTCTGTAGAAAGGGTTAGTCTGTGAACTTGGAATTTGCCATTCGCAAGGTTCACCTGAGACCTAACTCCGGTGTCCACTTGAGCAGTAGGGGAGGCTTCTTTCTTTGAAATTTGCTGGATTTATTCCCACTGGACAGAGACTATCTTCCTCAGAGGCTCGCAGGCATGCCCACGGTATGCAAGGTAAGGTAAGTATTACCTTGGGCGGTGCCATATTTTCTCAAGGGCACTCCTACCTCCCTACCTAGATACCTGCTCAGGTTGGTCTATATTGGCAAGGCCTCTTGGATTCTTGAGCCCTCTTGGTGTGAATGATGGTTAAAGTATACTGTCCTAGGAGCCTGGGAGAGGCAGGGAAACGTTATACCCAGGAGACTGCAAACGATTCTTTTGCTCAAAGAGAACTTGCTAGGTATGGCATATCCAGTATGCAACAGACCACATCAAACAAAAAGAGTCGCAAGGCTGCCCTTGAGAAGTCTCCAAATATCACTCGAAGCCTCCCTTCGTTGACCTGACACTGCATTTTGTTGTTTGCTGAATACACTGCATTGTAAAGCTCATACCTTGCCACTACTCATTCACCCTCGTCCACACCCGTGCACAGCAATCACACAGCAATCAAATACAAACGTAATAAGCTGACAAAAACCAATCAGCCGTTTCCAAACCAAAACAGCCCACGCCAACAAACATGCCTGAGGCTTCCTGTCGCCAAGAACTCCCTCTCCTTGTACTGTCAAAATGCAGGCTGACGATGCGATCATTGAAAATACCTGGGCGGGGAGGGCGTGGCCTCTCCATCTGTGGAGCATTGAGAATTCCACTCCATATGTACCAACGTGTGCCGTCTTGCGTTGTTCAGATAGGGCTTCTTCGAACACCCAACCATCCCCGTCTCATTGTAGCGCAGGATAAGTTTTCTTCTTGTTTCATATTCATCCTCCCAATGATACGTGGGAAGCCGATAGCCCAAGGCTGCGACGTGTAGACGATACATGTACCCCAACACTCCCCGGACGAGCCATGGCCAAGCGTAATCGTTGAGAAATCGAGGGGATGACGCTTGGCATAGACCCGGCCGCGACCACCAAGAGCCAGGTTTTCTTACGAGGTCTTCTTGGGAGCGGCACCACCAGCAGTGTACCTGGAGACATCGGTAGCGGCGTGGAATTGCCTGGCGCCGCCCTTGACACCATCCCAAACCTGTCTAGCGGCTGGTGGGGTTCCCTGGGCACCGAGCTGGCTATCGATCCTGGCCTCGAGGGCAGAGAAAGAATTTTGGACGTGAGAGCTCTGGCTGAAGCGAGCGCGGATGAAGACGGTGTAGAGGGCGAGCAGGATCCAGCTGCGGCGCTGGAAGAGGATGGCGGAGATGAGAAGGCGAACCCACAGCGCGATCTCGAGGCCGGCGACAACGGACATGGACATGTCGTAGTACTCCTTGACAAAGGTGCCGATGTAGTCGGCGATCCAGTGGTTCTTGGTTTGGGGCTTGGCGCCATCAGCGGCAGGGACCTGGGTGGGCGGGATGATGGTGGGGATGACGGTGGAGCGGGTGTAAGTCGCGAAGTGGAAGATCGAATAGATGGCGTAGGGGAGCAGGGCGAAGTAGTAGGAGGGGGAGAAGAGCCAGACGAGGGCCATGACTGTGTGAAAAGAGTTGGATGATTAGCTGCTTGAGTTCCCAATGAACATGATTGGCATGGCTGGGGGAACAAGGACACGTACGTAGGTATTGGACGTTCTCGTCGCCGAGCAGAGAGACAGCGACCTGGGGGGTCAGGTGCAAGCCGGCCTTGGCACGTGCGCGAAGAGTCTTGTAGACGACGATACCGTAAGTGAGGGCGGCAGAGACAAAGGCTGTACGATAGTAGAACTGGGCGGTTCTAGTCCACCAGTGCGTGCGGATCCATGACATGGAGAAGCGGGACAGACAGAGGAGAAGGACGAGATGGCTGTTCGTAGAGGGGAGTCAGTCAGCAGCAATTCCCACCAATGTTTTACTGTGTCTTGAGAGGCAGGCCAGTAACGAAGCCATCATCTTCCTGTGGACACGAAGCTGGAGGGCGGTCTTCGCCCTCGGCCAAGATAAGACGTGGCTGAGCGCAAGGAGGGGCAAAATGATCTGGACGACGTACCCGATGAACCAGGCAACTGTTCAGAGAAAGACAGATTAGCATTCAATTCATCCAAGGCATGGCGTGCTGTGCGGGCGGGCGTGAGGGCATCGCGGAACATACATTGCAGAGTTTGGGCAACGGCCATGAGACGTTGCGTCAGAGGCATGCTCGCCGGAGGTGGGGGCGCCATGGCGAAGCTCGGTATGCAAAACTGTAGTTAGGAGCCGGTACTTGCAAAGTTGATATGGTTGTGGGAGATGGTGATAAGGTTGAGATGCTTGTGATGGTGGTTGTCGCTTGCTTGGTACACTTGTGATGCTGGTGTCCTTTGGGAGGTCAAGGTCAAGGTCAAGGTCGAGGGTGACGGGAAAAAAGAAGTTGGCAGTTGGCAGTTGGCAGTCACTGCGAAAAGTGGCTGGTGACGTCCGAGGTCCAGGCCCCCGTAGGCCGGTAGCTGGAGGTAACCCGCACCTGCTTCCTCTAGGTCTTTACGAGAGCTCCCTGGTCAATGCGTCACCGAGCAGGGGTAGGTCCCGTCTGGCCCCACATAATCTGACGACAGTGGCTGCTAGAAATGGAGGGAGCAGCAGTAGCAAGCTGCCCATGATAAAACCCCAACCCTTGATGAGTGAACTACCCCAGGTATTATGTATCCCACACACCCATCTGCACACAACCTAAGGTGCCACTATCTACGTCAATATATATCGAGCATGAAGTGTTATTGTATGTAAAGGTATAGGCTGACCTGAAAAGATAAAACAACTTTGCATAGCTGACTGGACCTTCCCATCCAGAATCTATATACCCTGATACCAAGACATGGTATCAAAGAATGATAGGATGGTACATGCTGCATAGCTATGAACAATGTCACATCCGACACCGTCGGCTCTCATGGGCAATCCAAGGGCTCTTGAATGATAGCATTATATGCTCAGACATTATATCCAGGTTGACCGATAACGACTAGACGACGTTAAATAGGTGCGTTATATGGAAGAGCAAGCAGCCATAGGTCTGCTGCACCATTCTAGTCACAGTCTGAAAATATCGTGGAAGTAATACAAATCACATGAAATCTTGCATCTATATACTACACATGTAGTGCAACCTCGTAAGTGCTCATTCACGTTAGCAAGGGCGCCAGAGCATTCGTCGTACCGCACACAGACACCGTAGCAGGGTAGGAGGGTAGGTAAGCTGCATGCTAGATCTACAAGATTGCTGCTTCTTCAGGCCGCACACCTGGGCGGGCAGTGTGGGCAGATGCCCCACATCCGAATAGATACTCACGGTACTGTCATATTGGTCACTGAAAGTTAAAATATGATTATGCACGACCACTCGCACACTGCCACACATACTTGTGGGCCACAAGTGGAAAAAAATGGAGGGGATTCGGGGATTAGGCGGAAGAAACCGTGGAAAAGATGGGACCGGACGACGGTGGACAAGTTTTGATGCTATGTATTGCATACCCGCTGCCCGTCAGGAGTGCAGACATTCTTTCATTTGGTCCTCATTTCAATACTCGTAAGATCCTGCTTGCCTCAGAACACACCAGAATACACATCCTACCACAATTAAACGATGTCTACTGCCCCAGAACCCCAAATCTCCCCTGTCCTGAAAGGCAAAGTGGCTTTGATAACCGGCGGCGCCCAAGGAATGGGAAAAGCCACTTGCGAAGTCTTCCTCCGCGCTGGAGCCAAAGTTGTGACTTGCGATATCAAGGACGATGGCGCCAAAGCGATCGAAGAACTATCCACCCTTGGCGAGATCCACTTTGTCAAAGCAAACATTGCCAAGTCTGAGGATATCCAACGCCTCATCGCCGAAACAGTCGCCAAATTTGGGAGACTGGATGCCGCTGTCAACAACGCCGCGAAAACGCCCGATGGGACTGCCTTGGTAGACTTTGACGAGGATTACTGGCGGAGCATCATGGATGTCAACCTCACTGGTACCGCTCTATGCTGCAAGTACGAAATGCAGCAGATGATCAAGCAGGGTGGTGGTGGCACCATTGTCAACATCGCGTCCATCAACGCCTTTAGACCACAGCCAAATATGCCGGCGTACACGGCGGCAAAGCACGCGCTGGTGGGAGTGACGAAGCATGCCTCGATGGAAGGAGGACCGCACGGGATTAGAGTGAATGCCATTGCTCCAGGCGCCATATATGTGAGTTTGTGCTCTACTTTCAGGGACCCTCGGGCCCCGGTATTTCTACCTGATCAACTTTTCCGGCAGCTGTTAACCTCATGACCATGCCGCAACAGTCAGAGATGTCCAGGAATGCCCTTGAAGTCATGAAAACCACAGAAAAGGAGTTTACCTCGAAGGTCAGCTACCTTGCACGTTTCGGGCAGCCTCACGAAGTGGCTCAAGGTTCTCTTTGGCTTTCTTCTGATGGATCGTCGTATGTCACTGGCGTGACGCTGCCCATCGACGGTGGATTTATGGCGATGTGAAGCACACGATGGAAAAAAGAACATGGGGAATGTTGTCGGGTGGGATCGCCGCAGCCAGTGTTCAATTTTATTCTGTGATTCTGTAGCTCCTTTAATGATCTACCTAGGTTCGAATCAACCTGCGCATCTACGAATGAGCTCATGCAATGGGTCATGAAGCATATCCCTTCAAAATGAAAGACTAGCTATCGTTGAATACTATGTATTATGGGCAACCGAAAGGGACTGAGAAGGGGCCGTCGCCGAAATATGACTCCGCGAGCTCGAAGGCGATTCATCCGATGGGAATACAATCAAATGATTCATCCAATCTCCATACACACAACTGTATTGGTCTTAAGGGTTTGACCAGAGCGACGAATGCTTGAGAATGAGCTCTACCTCCTCGTCCGCAGTGTCGACAATGTGCTGCGGCGCAAACTGGGGCTCCCAGCCAATCTTCTTCCCGTGCTCAGCAGTGAAAGTACAACTGAGCAACAGCATTTGTTAGTTGACGAGAAGACTGGCAATTTGACAGGAATATGGGAAGCAATTGAAAAGAAAGAAAGCTGGCCAGAAGCCAGGAAAGAGTAGACAGTACTTACCTGCCACCAACCTGCACCGGCACGAATTCAGGAGGACACTGCAAAGCCTCGCCCATCTGCTCCAAGATCTGCGCAGCAGCAGGCACCACGGAGTCGTCGCCAATGATGTTGCGATTCGACAAAGAGGCAGCCATGGCCGTGTATAAATCGTCCCAGGCGATGCTTCCTGGAGAAGCAAGATAGTAGCCGTTCTTACCGTGGCCGGGATCCTCATCGAGGAGGATCTTGCGCAGGATCGCAACGTACAAGGTTGTATTGTCTAGGATATGGCACACGGGCCAAGTCTGTTTTTCCAATCATGGTCATGTCAGCATCTCCAATGCCGTGCAGTCGGCCCGTGTACAAACAAAGCAGACGTACCGGTGTGCCCTTGTCCACCTTATACACCCGTCGCATGGCTTGGGCGGCTTTCACAATGGCCACGGTCTGGATAGAAATGGGATTCCCAAAGCCTTCGCCTTTCCCGTACACAATACACGGTGCAAAGATGTAAGTGCGGACGCCGTGCTTCTCCCCTTCGTCAATGACTGTGCAGTTGGTGTTTACAGCCTACAAAGTGGATTTAAATTAGATACATGTGCCGGATAGGTACACTTTAAGAATGAAGTCCTTACCTGGTTCAGGAGATCAAAAGGTGCCTTCTGTGCTTTCTGGATGGAGTATAGGTTTGGGTCCGTATCGAGCAGAGGCTGTTCCGTAGGGGCACCAGCGTGGGAAGAGAAGATCTTGGCCCCACTAGTCTGTGTAGAAATTAGACATGATCATCTACCTAAGTAGTAAATGGGTTGAAGAAAACCCTACGAAATGGAAAACTCACATGAAGGAAATGCACATCTACGCCGGTGACCTTCTTGACTTCTGCCAAAGCCTTGATAAAGTAGAGTTGAGCTTCGACATTTATTGCATCAATAAGGAAGTAAACAATCGTGATCTTGTTGTCAACAAGTGCTTTGAGAACAGCGGCCTCATCCTTGACATTGAATGTGAGAGCCTCGGCGCCGTATTGCTTGACACCTTCAGCCTGTGCATCAGTCCTGACGAGGGCGAAGAGCTTGTCATAAGATGGGAGACGAGCCTCATCCCAATGCGCAAGCAGCGTGCCACCTAGGTATCCGGACGCACCGGTGACGAGGATTCTGTGCGAGGACATGGCGGGATTGAACGTTTGTGACTGTTTGCGCAGGCGTTTGAAGCTTTATGTGGAAGGATAATATGCATCGAGGCACAAAAGAGATGATAGGCAGCTGTTTTACCACGATATTTATATTTGAGACTTCACTGGGGGAATTTGGAGGCGGCGCCCGGGATCGACGCATTTTGTTGTTGGAGTTGACAAATGGGCGCTGATTTGCAAGCCCGTCGTCCGGGCGGAGGCCGAACGGGCGGATGAATATGGGCGGACGAAACGCGGACGAACCTGCGAGGAATCTAGGCGCCCCAGCACCGCGAAATTCCTTGATGAGACAGACGGCTCTTGCGCGATTACACCTACATACAAATGGCTTGCATTGAGGAACTTCAGATTTTTGTTTTGTCTTTTATTCGTGTTCATTATAGGCAGTGTTTGTGCCGCAATAACACCTAGGTGGTATCGACGTGTAATTGCCACGCCTGCAGGCAAATGACAGATACATACAATGGGTAATTAATGCCGAATTTTTACTGAAGAGGTCGTTGTAAATGCACATCTCACACAGGCATTATCACAGCCTACCTTGGGATGTCAACCTGGACAGGGGGCCTTGGGCAAGAATCGTCGAGGCGCGAACGAGGACGGAATGTACTTTGTCCTTTACCAACAGGCTGTATAGGTAATTGATGGAGACTTATTTGATCAGCGAGGAACAGGTTCGAAGACCGGTCCCTTTATGAGGTAATGTTGGTGACGACCGCGGTCCAAATAATTGATTAATTAGCTAGACTAGATGCATAACAAGATGATCTAGATATATATCGGTGGCTCTCCAGCTGCAATATCCGACAGTGACGAGTTCCCCCAATTCCGTTCTTTGCAATCCGCTCGAACGAAATTTCAATAACTCAGTACGTCGAGAAATCATAAGTGGCATACATAACATCAGGTGCCGTTGTTGCGTCGTTGTACCAAAAATCGGTCAGGCCCCATTGCGGATTATTCACAGCATCAATCCATCCCTGGGTCTCAATAACCAGACATCCATACTTATTCACAAACTTCGCACCGCCGTCCGGAGCACCCGTGTTTCGAGCGATCTGGCTCGGCTTCACCGGTATTGTGCCATTCTGTCCGTTGCACGAGTAGATCTGGAGACCTTGCTGGTTTGTGGCAATATCCAGTCGAATGCCCGTAACATCTGACCAAAGCGACAGCACGGGGAAGTTGGATGCTTGAAGCCCGGTGTCCTTGGGCCGGTCGGTGATAAACGCATTGTCATACCCAACGCAGTTCAAGCCGCAGAGGTTGACTGCGTCGCTGATGTCAGCGCCAATGAGCTTGGGTGCCGTGAAGTCTAGCACGGGCTCGGCCGCGACGGTGCCAATGGTGCCGTTGGGCACCTCGATGTTGTCGATTTGAATGTATCGTTTGGCGTAGGGCATCCACAGCGTCGTGTCGTTCAAGATTGTTGGCTCTTTCCACGCGTTGAGATTCCAGTAAATGTGGTTGGCCAGCATGATTGGCGTGGGCTGGTCCAGCGCGAAGGAAGTGGTCTTCATGGTGATCCGAGGATGCAGCGTGCCCCACGCAGAACCCTGGATGGTGTTGCTCACCGTATAGGTAGCATGCGTAAGGACAGTGCCGGGGAAGCCTTCAAATGCTTCGTCCAGCAGGGAGAATGTAATGGATGTGTTTGTGTAAGAGGTGACTGTCCAGTTACGAGCGTCGTACCCAACGGTACCTCCGTGAAGCGTATCGTGGCCGTCATTCTCGTTCTCTGGGATGTGCGACGTCACTCCATCGATAGTAAATGTACCATTCTTGATTCTGTTGGCATAGCGGCCCACAACAGGTCCAAAGTAGGTGTGGTTTGTCGCAGTATCAATGGGATATTGAGTGTTGTTGTCATAGCCCGCAACAACGTCTTGCACGTCACCATTCCTGTCCGGAACCAAGAGGTGTGTAAGACGTGCACCATATGGTATGAACACGGCTGTTATGTTGTCCGCAGTCAGGGTGTACGATGTTAGGGGACTCGAAGTTGTGGCAGTCTGTGCATTCACCGCCTGGAGCAGTAATGCACAGCACAAAGTTGCTGATCTGATGGAGAACATAATTATGTATTGAGATTAAGCCGATTACCAAGGTACAAAGGAAGCAACCGGAGGCACGAGATACACCGACACTATAAGAGCAGAAGTTCACGATTGAATTCTCGGGGATGGAGGAGGGTTTATGAAATAATCGTCAACGGGTAATCTGACGCACGAATCCGGCCATAATTACGATGACGGCGATTGCTACGCAATTTCCAGGCTCACGAACGCCTGGCCGCCTGCAGGTACTATCTTACATCGAAAGGGACAATGTCACAACGCAGTACCATTCGGGCGGGTATAAAGAAGATCCCCTTGTACATAGGTCATGTGGGCTTAATTTCCCAGTTGACGATGTATGCGGCTGCCTTTGGACCCAGGTCTCCGGATCCCACAGGAGGACAGCCGGAAGGATGAGCGAAAACCATGGTCAGATTTACAAGCCACCTGGGGTAATGCGGGGAACCTGGGGATGTTAGGGGCGGTTCGGCGTACAGATACTGCAGTTGGCTTTAGCTTGCATTCCTTGCACTACTTTTTCGACGCCCTGTTGGTGCTGCCGATGCCGACTGATCCGGGAGATGAGCCTTTGACCCTCCAAAGGCCTTTGCTTCGGAACAGTCAAGGATCATCGGGCCATGAAGAGGAGTAGCAACAGGCGGAAAGCGTCATGAGCCAGGCTGACCGAACACAGCATATATTAGCTACCTAGTATAGGTCCACACCTCGGGTCCCAATTTGTTTCTTATGTATATCGACGTGACACAGGAACTTCAGAAGATGCACATGTAAGAGGTAGTTTGAGTAAAGCTTTCTTGCTGCTGGTTCTTGTTCGAAGCTTCAACAGAGATGCCGACTGCCAGTCGAGTTTTTTGTAGGCTGGCCAGGGCTCCCCTAGCACTCGCGAGATGTAATGAGAGAATATGCCTGCTGCTAGAGCCACGGTCTGTTCATCCTCAGCGTTCGAATATCAGGCCGGTGCTAGACTTTCAATTTAATTTCCCCACTGTGTTCTTAAATGAGGCTACTGAGTGTTCGCTACTTTTTCCTGAGCAGCTGAATGGATCATCCCGGGACTAGTTATTAACATGGGCATCACTTCAAGGTTATTTGCGTCTCTGAACGTGTAAGATCCCTCAAGTTATATGTGAAAGTTAGCCTGAGGCATATGACAATCAATCTCGTGTTTTCTTGCTTGAAACTTTTCCACATTTCCATACCTTTGCTACGAATTCTTTTTTATTTACCTGCTGCAAAAGAAAGTGCATCGCAGCTACCTTTTCTTCAAAACCTACTTCTTGAAAGGGCTCAATTTCTTCAGCTGAGCAGGCATGCAGGATTTCTACCAATCTTATCGAAGGACTCTGTCTCCGGACTCGATTACCTTCTACGTAGACCTCAACTAGAAGGATATCATTCAGATCACGGTTGTGTATGTAGAAGTTTTTGCATGAATGTATTTATATATACGAACATGAAGTGTCCTGAAGAAAGTACATGGTAAGAATAATATACACAAAAATGAGCATACAGCTCGCGAATTTTAAATCAGCGGTCCCAGATCCAAGGCTTCAACTGGATGCCGGGGAAGCAATAGTGTTCTCTTCGAGATACATGATAAATGCTTCTACTCGTGGTTGGGGTGCCACGTCCAGAAGGCTGGGGGCGAACGTGTCTTGGTCGAGGTAGACATGGTGGTTGGGTACGCTGCCAGTTGCACATTTCCGCTAACACCAACATTGCCAGTCGCCTGGGGACCGCTGGACGTGACAACACCAGTTGTTGATCCTGAGCCAGTGCCCTCAGAGCCAGAGTATGAGGCAAGGTTCGCTGGGCCAGCGTTGGCTTGGACGTAGCTTGCAACCTCATCAGCGGAAATTGGTGTGACCAGAGAGTCGGAGTAGCTAGCCATTGTGGACAAGACGGAGCTGTCGCCTAGCGCGGGCCAGTCACCCGAGCTCGCCAGGGAGTTCACCACGCACGCGCGGCCCAGGTCACTGGAGCATGCGCTGGCTGCGCTCTCATCGCTGACGGTGTAGCATGTATCGACCTGCGCCGACTCGTCAAAGGGGTATGTGACCGAGTCGAAGGCGTTACCCTCGATGAGAGCCGTTGCTGAGCCATAGGCCTCAAAAGCGTGGCCCTCCATGTTGCTGAAGTAGTTGTTGACAGCTTGCACGTAGCAAGTGGTGCTAGTGTCACCGAGCTTGGGTGCACGTCCTGAGCAGTCGTGGATGTAGTTGCGGTCAAGAGTAACTTGGTCACCATCGCCGTAAAACATCATTGTCCAGTAGTGGTCGCCATTGCACGTGGCCGAGGTCGTAGTTGTGCCGTCAAATTCGGTGTTGGAGATTGTGACACGTGATGCAGAATAGTGCGAGACGATAAACATGCGTCCTGTGAGCGAGAACTTGCAGTGGTCAATCCACACGCCGTCGTTACCGGTCAGCTCAAGCGCATCGCCACCCCATACCAGTGACGGGTTGAGGTCCGTGATCGTGATGCCTTGGATGATGATGTTTCCCGCGCCCTCAGTCAGGGTGAGACCCTTGCCCTTGAGCACACCTTGTCCGTTACTGCTGATGAGAGACTTGTTGCTCCCAACAGGCAGAGGATCTTCTGCCGCCGTGTCATACGTCAGGCTGTCGACACTAGGCGCGTCTGGTTGCTCACGTCCACACCAGTCCGAAGCCAGGTTCAGCGCCTGCTGACAAGTGGACTCGGTACCCCAGGGCGAACAGCCGGTACCAGTCGAAGTCGAGCCAGTGAAGTCAATTGTCGTGGTCAGATCGATGACTCGGGCTGTGTCGTCCGCCAACAGGGAAGCCAGCTCCTCCGCTGTAGTCGGCGTGGAAACTTCCGCATCACCACCTCCCGTCACGCCAGTTGCAAAACCATATGCAGTGCCTTTGACAGATTGGCCAGCAACGGTGGCGGCTGCTGCCAGAATGGCGGCAATGAATTGTGTGGTGGATCGCATGATTGAGCTCTACTCTTGATTTTTTTTCTTAGGTAGTCGGCAAGAAGAGCTAGTCGCGCAATAGATGTTACAATACCAGTATTGTAACACTTGTAGAACAAAACGGGCAGGAACTGCACGAGTGAGTTGCGAGGAAAGACAGGAATATTGTAACAAAAACGAAGAATTACAGGCTAAGCTGCACGATAATGAGTGTTGTGAGGATGGAGGCATAATCCTCACCTGGAACCTTCAAGATTCTGTAGTCTTATATCATTCCATTTTTTCGTCCTCCAACTAAATCCTCACGTACATCTCCTCAATCAAAAACACCGGGGAACGGGTGAAGCCAAGACGGGCCAAGACTCAATGTTTTGTATTTGTTTATACCGTGTATGGAGTCGCCAAGCTTCCGTGCATTGTTGGACTGACTGGTGCTTGGTCAATTTGAAACTTTTACCAGCCCACAATTCTCCAATTGGTGTGTAGCTCGTGAAAACATTCGCGTCCCCAGGCATTGAGGTTAGGTTGATCGAGTTCTTCAGACATTTGAGCCTGATATATGGTGTTTCTCAACAAAGTAAAATTGAGTGAACAATTTAGTCCTCAAGGGCCACCAATGAAATCTGGGCTTTAATTCTTATTCGTACACGTGTCAGGGCACTAATAATTTATAGGAACGAGTGAGACGGCAGAGCCTTGCAGGATGAGACCCAGGTGTACAGCATGTCAGAGTTGTAACCGAAGTAACAATGCAAGTCATTGTGCAATTGAAAGAGCTCGCGCACAGATTTTTGCAATCAGTAGGTCGCAGATTACCTACGGTGGCTCGTCCTCTGTGCTTCTCAGTCTCGTTTCATCTCTCTCCTATTCCCATATCTTAATGTGGGGACGGTTTTTAGTGCCTAGGGGCGCTACTGCTTCATTTTAACACTTTCTAGGCATGATATATCATCCGAGAATTGACTCTTGTGCCAACTGAACACTAGGATGTGGGAACAGTGTAGATACAAATCCCCACCCACGCGTGGGGCGGACCACGTCCCTAAAGGAGAGAGTTGAAGCGAAAGGGATTGTGAAGGACTGATGTGTGTCCGTAAATTAAGAAATTTGCGAATAATGTTGCGTCACCGCGTTTGCCAATTCTATGTTGTCATTGACCCTATGTGTCGTCGCAGTCATGGTTGGAGAAAGAAAGTATATCGTGGTGAGCAGACGCTGGTCTCAAGAGAGTTCGTGAACTTTCTACCTCTATTCGTGCAATAATAATCAATCATTACGATGCGAGACTACCAGTAGAACAATTGTCAAGACATCGCTTCATGTATTAGCTCATGTGTTGCTTGTGCTCACTCAACCGTTCGTCGCGGAATGGAGAAGCTGCGGCGCCAGGGGATCGATTTCCTGCAACCAGCTGCATTTTGGGCCACAACATTATGGTCAGGTCTCGATGATGACTTTCTGACCCTCGGTGTTCCCATGCCTGAATCTGGGTGTGGTTTTGGTGACTTTGAACATTAGGTAATCCTTGGAACCGCTACATTTCTTATGTTCCGTCGCCGGTCCGGCTGGGCACTCGCGGGAGCATTGCGACTCCAGCGTCTGCTGTAGTCACAAGCTCGTTCTGAAAACCACAGTCCACAATGTGGTTATCCAACCAAGAAGAGTGGGGTCTCAACAGCGATACACATTGTAGTATGTGCAATATTTATACCATGCACCGTCTGACTGATCGCCACACTATGAGATCGGCTTACTGGATCGCGAGCGATAAACTATCTTAGGTAGGAAGATGCCTCAGTAGATATGTTCAACCACGAAAGCTGACGTAATGTCTCTGTCCTCGCGGGACTGGACAGCCTGAGGAATACGAAGAATGTTCCGGAATATGTTCTTACAAAACTCTCCCTGGAGTCGACGAGCTTTGGTTACGATTGCTTCAACGTCTACGAGACGTGACCATCTGCCTTGGTGCAGAGTCCTGAGACAGTCGGCAATGTCTCGACCGGTCACATCTTCCAAGAGACAAGAATGGAGAGGCCCATAGGGGAAGGCTAACTCAGAACCACGGGTGTTTAATTTTGAGATTACACACTCAAGTACTTTCAAGACACACTTTCGTTCTCTTCTCTTGCGCAAAGTCGTGAAAGACCCTCGGGGTTTCTGAAGAAGTAAGTAACGGCCGTGAGTGAGCAATGCACTTGCATACCGTAGCATGAAAATAGTTGACTACCTAGGTAACCTCTAGTTCTGTGGTCTTCCCTTGTGCTAGAGGCCAGATCGTATGACAATACTCCATTAACAACAGACTTTTTGAGCTCTCCATGCGGACTCGTGTGAAAGAGTTGCTGCTAGGGACGGGAGTCTTCGCAGCCTTGGAGTGAGAAGCGGCCAGAAGCTCAGAAATGCCCTCATAATTTGAGTCGTTCATGGGCACCTGGCAGTGCCGCATTACAAATGGAGCGTGCTGAAGACATCCCACCCCAGTGTGATTCGTGGATGCTCAACTGAATAGACTCTATCTCTGAATAATGAATCAAACGAGCCCCCCTGCCTTTCAAAGATGGATCCCACCGGTCAAGGCTCGGCCAACCCCTGGATAATGTGCTGGCAAGGGTTTTGGCAGAGGAGCTGCTTATCCTGACATCACGCAGCCCAAAGTGCAACAAACCTACTTCAAACCTGGCCGCGGCCAATCCTCTTGGAACTCTGCCTCGAAGGCTGTGTGGCAGCAGTGCTTGAATTCTCAATGCTACTATGCCATTTCATCAACCCCAAGAGCAGTTGACAAGTACAAATACATCCATAGATGGGCCGCAACTCTCTAATGAAGGAATTTTCCATTATGCTATGAAGGATCGAAACCTCACCTATGCAACTTAGGAATCTGGACCCAAGATCCTTAAGTAAGCTCTTAAATTACTTGATCATGAAAATGTTTGGAAAGTAAGCATGTGTTGAAAATCTATCCAAACTAGACGGTAAATACAGTATACCTTTGGGCTGAACCTTATCTCTGTGTCACCATGCCCTTTGCAAGTAAGTCTCCGATATCAAAGAATAATCCAGTGATGAGAAATGTGCAGAAGATTCCGTCTTGCCGTTTAGTCCAGGGATATCGTAAGATTGCCAATCATGTTTGAAAGTAGCCCAAAACCTTGGATGCTCCCCACACATGATTGTGAAATGCGACAGGAGCAACACACCACAACATCATGAGGATAGGAAGTGAAGGTTTTGCCCAAAGGCTACAAGGTATTGATAGGCACCACGCTCGTCACTGGGGTAGGGGCTGCAGAGGCAGCCCACATGTGCACATGTGCATTCTTGGAACGCAACTTGGAACGTGCAATGTGGTATCTGACCGGTGGATTATAAGCATTACGCATCACGCGTCACGCGGTCATTGCTTACAATGCTTAAGGTCCAATCATTAAAGCATATTTGTGGCTCTTTGTATCTGACCCCCACGGTCACTTTTCCCTGTTCCATTTTCCACCAGCAATCAACGTGTCAAGATGGACTTTGCTATCGGCTGGTTCTCTATTTCCAAGTAGGCAGCTTATAGATATGTCGTACATCACTCTGGGCTTGTTGTATCCGCGAGGCAGTTTTGACGGATGTCAAATATACAATGCTGATTCCAGACATCCATCAACTCATTCTTTCACTCATCACAGCCCTCAATTTTATTTCCACTACATTCGACATACATCAGATCTTCCATAGAATTATAATTGCTGCGAAACCTTGAACTTCAAAACACCATGTCTTCGAAGGATCACTTCACCAAAAACAGCGTAGCTGATGCTATGATCGAGCACCACGCAAGAAACGCCGCTGACGCTGACAAGAAATCGGAAGCGGCTTACAACACATTCATCAAACAGGAGACCCCGACCGCTGAATCCAGAATCACGTCTCATCCAAACGAGTGAGTAATGTTTCAACCTCACCATTTCTTCGATAAGACGAAGCTACTTGGCCGCTGACTTCGTGATACTGTGCAGTTCCGCGCGAGAGGGGGCTAGGCAGGCGGAGAGAGCCGAAAAGGAGCGAGCCAGCGTTGATACTTGGAAGCAAGTTCGCAAATAGACACGTCAAATATCCTGCCTTTGAGGCCTTCATTGGCTGAGGAGGAGGTGTTTGCAAGTCTGTCATTTGCAGGGAAGTGCTACGACCAAAGGATCAACTGCAGGTCAGTGACTAGGCCAGCGGACAGCCGAACCTCCAAGAGCCGAGCTGACGTCCAACACAACAGGCGGGGAATATCTCTTATGTCACCAAACACAAGGTTAGGGTTACTCATCGACCCCATGAATACCTTATATATGGGATACGTTGGATATGGATACTACTAAATAGTCCCGAACGATCCAAATAAAATGGCACTGAAGGAGTATGAAGGCTATAGGATATACATACACTATCTTCACCACATGTATAGTATTTTTCTTGTAGCTCTTCAGTTGTGAATTTTAAGTGTTCAGTCCAACCCTGAGTTGAGTCTCCAAAGGCAAGCTTCTCCGATCGCAGGAGCCATTTGTTATCAATGGAAAGGCCAATTTATGAGAAGTCAAGCGTCTATATTCCGAGTGAATCTTTAGTAGCCCTTCAGCTTGCCCGGCGTCTAGCCGCCTTAACGAGTTTTTGCAACCAACAATTGGCTCACTGTTGTTCTGTATGCGCAATACATTCCCGGTACTGCAATTTATGAAACAGAACAGAGAGGTATTGTGAGTCTGGTGAAACGTATTCACGTTCTTTTCGCTCACTAGAAATACTTCCCTTGCGCAGTAGAAATTCAGGATACCGGATACGTTTTAAATGCTAAAATTAATCATGATACCGCTTATTTCCGAGGGAATTGGCAAATTTAATACGAGAAGTCGCTTTTGTTATGAAAGGCATCAACGCTACCATAATCAAAAACCCACCACATGTTGGGCGGAGCTATTGTTGTGAATAATAATATCGTTCTTGACCCTTGGTTAGAGGAATTACACTTAGCAGGCGAAGGAGAGGTTGAGGCGGGGTTGGATGAGAAGGTTGAAGAATAGGGGGAAGACGATATCGAGGCTGTCCCCTCAAACCCGAGCTCGATGAGAATAAATGCTCTCCAACTGGAAAGCATAGAGGGAGCTAAAATCCCGTATAGTGGCTGCTGGGCTGGAGAATCAATATGGTTTATAGCCAAATACGAGCTCAGATTGCATACAGACATACTCGACGCGTTATTCTATGCGTCATCCTTTGGCTTCGTAGGCTGCACCACCTCAACGCTGTCTGCCTCTGAAGCTTTCGTGTCACGGCCTACGATGCCACGTACGACCAACAGGATTTGCTTCCATCCATCAATAATCGGGAAAAACCCAGCGATCAGCATTGTACCCCATACCCAGATGATTGAGACTACCACCCAGGCGATGAAGAACTTGCTGCTGAATATGTACTCGGATGCGTACATTGGTAGCGGCCTGACATGAAGAGATCAGAATCACGGAATTTGCTCAAATTTTGAATCTTGACAAGGGGCTGATTAATAACTTACCACAAAACCCAATGCCCAAAGAAAGTAGCTAGTGCCCATATGCTCGCGATCCAGCCCCATCGTTTGAGATGGGCCTTGTCGTTGGCGTAGGTTGACGCAGCAATTTCCATGTCATGCGTGATTTGCAATCCCCTAAGGCTGTTTGCCTCGGCATTTCCATCAAACAGAAGCTTCTCTTTTCTGAAATCTGCCCAATCGTAGTTTGCAGGTCGTATCAGGGAGATGACCACCGAGTATATCGCGGGACTTAGCGCCGAGGCAACAGTTCCATAGACACAAGGAAGCGTTTGTCCCGTTGAGGCAACCGTGATGCCACCGTACAACGCTTTCGCGCTGCCTAGCCATACCGCGAGCCCTGTGGCAAGACCCAACAAGGGTGAGACAACAGCGGCGATCCTGGACTGCTTCTTCCAGAGAATGGTGAACGTCGTTGGGAAAATTCCAGGGCATGTCAGAACACCTAACATGTACAAAGTCCAGCCAAGATCAACGTTTCCATAGTACAAAGCGGTGGAAAAGGCTCCGCTGAAAATGCCAAAGATGACAACGCCGATGTGGGACCAGCGGATCACGTCACGGTCTGTGGCGTCGCGTTTGAAGTACTGGCGGTAGATATCGAAGGTAATGATGCTCGAAACAGCAATAATCTGAGCTGAGATTGTCGATGTTACTGCCATGAATGTGATTAGTAGCACACCAATGGCTCCGCCCTTCCCTGCAATGGCAACCGCGGCGTAAGGCAGTACCAGACCATTTGAGACCTCTGTTGCAGTCTATTGAATGATAAATGTTAGTCAGTATGAACCAGTCATCATGATCCGTTTTAATTGACTAGCAGGCATGGAAAGGCCTTTGGAGACTGAGACAAAGCCTTACCATACGGTTGGGATAAGTCGGGAAGCGAGGAGAGATCGTCTCGAGGCTCACAGCAGTGAGCGACATGATGGTACCCAAGCACCAAGGAATTGCAAAGTATGCAATTCCACCGACAATATAACCAGGCACCACGGCCGCGGGAGACGCGGAGAAAGCCTTAGTGAAAAATCCTGTATCCATGATCACAAGGCCGAAATTAGACAGAAGGTGAATTATAGCAAATAGCATGGCCTAGTGATTGAAATTAGTCGACTTCAAGGCGTTTGGAGTCGAGGCGTCGAAGGCACTCACATCTTTGCTTGCCATTGTCAGGTATGAGCCATCATGGTTCCCCTCCACGGGATGGCGTTGCCCTGCTGCTACAACCAGGTTAAAAAGCTCCCCAATGGAGGGTATTTCGGGTATTGTAAACGCCTTGATTGTGAAAAAGCATATAATGATAGTAATGACGAAAGTGTGAACATAATCTGTGAGAAATGTAGCCTTGATACCACCAACGAAAGTATATAGCACGACGCTGGCTGGTAACAGGAAAATTGCCGCAACAACCGGCATTCCAGTCCTAATACGTTTGTCAGTTTTGATTATCTCAAGGAGACCGAAGGCGAGTGAAGTATCGGAAAGAACACTGACAAAGCTGAGATGGCTGCACTAGCCCCAAGCAGCATGTTCGCAACTGCAATTATGTTGTTGATGAGACACAGAAAAATCCAGACGCCATGGGCAATGACTCCATAGCGGATACGGACAATCTCGAGCAAGGTGTGTGCTTCTGGGATGCGCATTTTACAGGCAATACCCAGTACTGCAAAGAATACGATCATTGGCGAGCAGCTGTAATCTCAGAGAGCACATCAGATTCAAAAGCCTGAAGCAGAGGGTAATCCAAGTAGTAGGAGGACGTACCCAGCTGCAAACCAGAATGGTCCAGCGACGCCGAAATTGTAGCCCACAAACGTGCTACCCAACATTGCGGTACTCCACAGCCAGCTCGATATTACAGCTGAAGCCGTCAGCCCTGTGCCAACTGTACGATTGGCCGTCATGAACATCTCTGTAGTCCTGTTGTCTTCTCCCGCTGTTTTCCGAAGAATATGGGTCACTGCAATCATCAGAAATGCTATGACGAAGCCAATTGCCACAACTACAGCGTATCCAGCTGCTTGAGGCAGTGGCGGCTCAATCGAGCCGCTTGCTGCGGCTCGAGGAAAAGTTGTTGACATTTTCTTGGCGGAGGTTGGACGATCGAAGTGCTCACTGCTGCTACTGTGTAGATGGTAGGTATCACGATATGAGGTCTCGGAAGGAATGCTCAACCTCTTTTATTTGCCCCAAATTAATGACAGTCCAATTTTGCCTATATCATCTACCGAAACTCTTATAACTTGACACAGATAAGGCTATCTCGACCCAATTCACGGACTACAGACGTAGCGCCGCCCGCTAAAGCAAAAGCTGAGTATTGTGCCATATTTGGGTAAATGGTCTACCAGAATTAGCTCGAGTCAGACACACTGGGCGAAATCGTGTTACGACGCAGGAATAGCATTCACAGCTCCGACAATGGACGAGGTTGTCTGGTTGTGTGTTCGAGACGCCGGGTTGATTGCGAATTGCGAGCGATTAGCCTCGATCACGTCACGATCGCGAGCCCGTCGCCCAATGCGATCACATCCACAGATGGGAAATTTGTGGACCCAGGAACTTGGAACGGCTGCTCTCTAGCGACACTCCAGACACGTGGGAGTATTGGAGTAAGCTTCAATATAAGATGCTGCTTCCATGGAGGTGCTTTAGTAACCACGAGGTTGGCTTTCTCGCTGTTCTGAGAATTTAGCACAGAAAGTTGAAGCCCAGTGTTCAATAACATCCCACGCCTTGCAATTGGCTCGAAAATGGCATCATCCACCAAAGATACTAACGGCGGGGGGGTTGCCAAGAAACAGCTGATCATCAATGCATTCGTTGAGTCTTGCAGCGGTCATCAGTCTCCAGGGCTTTGGCGACACCCTCGCGACCGGTCCTGGGATTTCAATAACGTGAAGCACTGGGTTGAACTGGCGCAACTTCTCGAGAAGGGAAATTTCCATGGCATGTTCATAGCCGATGTTCTCGTGAGTTCTTCTATGGCCTGACCGCCATAAATATTACACTGCAAAATTAACGTTCTAAAGGGAGCATACGATGTCTACAAAGGCCCACGGAATCCAGACCCTGCCGTGATATCTGGGGCACAGTGGCCGGTCAACGAGCCTCTTGCTGTAGTGCCAGCCATGGCTGCGGCGACGAAGAACCTCGGTTTTGGTGTCACTGTCGCCACGACTTATGAGCAGCCTTATCATCTCGCTCGACGGCTAAGCACTGTGGACCATCTGACCGGGGGCAGACTTGGATGGAATGTTGTGACTGGCTATTTGGACTCCGCAGCTAGGAACTTGGGGCATAAAGAGCAGCTAGCTCACGATGAGAGATACGCCGCGGCAGAAGAGTATATGCAGGTGATGTACAAACTTTGGTATGCTCCCAAGATATTTGTGGTCCTCAGCGACCCAACCTGCCCAGGTGGTCTTCCAATAGCTAACTCAGTCCCTAGGCAATCTTCATGGCGCGACGATGCAGTCAAGTTAGACCGAGAGAAGATCGTCTACACAGATCCCAAACTCGTTCGCACAATCAACCACGTCGGGAAGTATTACACTGTCCCAGGCCCCCATATCTGCCAGCCATCACCACAACGGACACCATTGATCCTGCAGGCCGGAACATCAAAATCGGGCAAGGCTTTCGCGGCCCAGCATGCAGAGGCTATCTTTGTTGCTGGCCATAGCCCGTCCGTCGTTGCGCAGAATGTCGCCGATATCCGGGCCAGCGCGAAAAGCGATTTTGGACGCGACGGCAAATCAATCAAATTCCTGGCGTTGCTATGCCCCATCATCGCGGACACACACGAGGAGGCTGTGAAGAAATATGAGGAATTCGTCAGCTACGGCTCCGAAGATGGTGCGCTGGCTTTGTTCGGTGGTTGGACAGGCATCGATCTGGACAAGTACGGGGATGACGAGGAACTGCGCCATGTCGAGTCCAATGCCATCAGGTCGGCCGTAGAATCTTGGTCCAAGTCTGCGCCTGGTATTCCCAAATGGACAAAGCATACAGTGGCAAATCACATCAAGGTCGGTGGTCTTGGTGCCACTGTTGTAGGAACGGCGGAAGAAGTCGCAGATGAGATGGAAAGATGGGTTAATGAAGCCGACGTCGACGGCTTCAATCTGGCCTACGCCATCATGCCCGAGACTTTTGTCGAGGTTATCGAGCGTCTTCTTCCAGTCTTGAGGTCTCGCGGACTATTCTGGGACGGATATGCGGTCGATGGCGGAACATATCGCGAAAATGTGTATGGAAAGCAAGGGCTTGCGCGGCCGCCTCCTGATCATCCAGCAGCCGCCTTCCACTGGAAGGCTGAAGAATAGGTACTGCTCGACTCGAATTGAATAATTCTTTGAAACTTAAACGACGATGGCGCCATGTCAATAATTCACGCTTCACAAGTCCACGGCCGTGTGTGCACTGCAATGACTGCATGCTGTTGCAGAGCGGTATGAGATGATTTTTAAGCGTGCATAAAGCCGTACATCCTTAACCTTTGGCAAACTTGCCCTTTTAGCAGACACTTTGGAACTTATTTAAATGGGTTTTCCGGATCTAGGTCGTGTATTTTGTGCATTGTGGCCCGTTGGCGAAGTGCAGGTCGAGCACGGGGCAACGCTCAAGCTAAATTAATCGATTTGTGTTTCGTCATTTTTTGTGGGTAGACCGACCCCCCCCCCTTCCTCTCTCCCAAAACAGCAAAGTAGTGTTAAACGCACTATAATACAGGTGCATTGGATGGTCGGCAACCGCGTTGATCATTGTGCCTCTGGGAGCTTGGGGCCGGCGTGGTCTGCTACCTAGGTACCTAGGTATCCTCATCAGGTGTTACAAAGTATTTTTTGTTAGAAAGTCATATAAATGGTGATCTTATTACAATCTACGTTGTCAATTGTAGCTCTCAGACATAATGCTATCACGGCGAAGGCTCCGGCATCGCCATGCAAGGAGCCGGAGTCATACATTCTTCACATGAGGAGCAAATTAAGGGTCTGGTCGAACCGCTGTGTTTTGAATGTAAAAAAGTCAAATCACCAGCCGAATTTTCTCTTTTCGTCTGCTGAAAATGCCTCGGAAACAGGATATTGTCAGAATTATGTCACTGTTTCTACAGACCTATAATATTCGTTATCATCATAATTCGAATCCCCCACTGATGCGCACGTTGCAGGAGCGTTTGACCACCTGCAGTTGGCAAATTTATTCAGAGAGAAGCCACAAGCGAACTCTAGGAGGTCTTAGACATTCTGTGGTGGCAACACACCATTGGAGATCTCTGAATGTCATGTCTAAACACACCTCCACGACTCACTGCCCAATGTTCCAAATGTCCATCCATCGCTTCAAGTCAGACTGGGTGACGGGTGCTAGGCTTGCCGCAGTCGAGCTTGCCAGCACAAGATTATCGACGTCGTACACAGGCTCAGCTCGACCATCCACAACAATCGCTCCCTTGTAGAAGGCAACTAGCTTCGCCCCGGGGTTCTGGTCTATCGAGGAGTCTTTCGTGGTTCTCTCCAGGCTCTCTTCCAAGCGGGCAACCCATTCAGAGGCAGGAATGGTCTCTGCTACTGCTGTCCGAAGCGCTGGAAGCACCTCCTCCCACGAGGAAATGCTCGGATTTACCACATTGAAGACCTGCAGGGGCCTTGGGCTTGAAATTTTCCTTCGTTTTCTCGCGCCTTCACCATTTTCGGGGCAGATGATAGCCGTTGACCGAGCATTGACCATCAGCTCCAATACAATCGACGCCAGCTCGTCAACTGGTATCCAATTGATCTTCTGACCGATATCATCTGGGGCAAATCCCAGGAAGCGAGAACTCATCACTAGTGACGGAAACCATTCCCACTTGTTCCAAGGCCCACTGCCGAACCGCGGTCCGCATATTTGACCGACTCGCAGCACAACCACTGGCTGCCCCTGGGGGCCTGGAGTCAGACCATCTGCAAATGTCTGAAGCATCTGCTCGCAGACGTATTTCGACTGAGCGTACCCCTGGGGGAGCAAGTCGTCCGCCTGTGTCGCGGTGTCGAGCACAACCTCGGGGATGCGTTGCCTCCTGCCAGTCGCTGACATCCCGGTGGATATGCTCGACACGAAAATCATGGACACGTTGCCGGCGCCGCGGATCGCGAGTTCCATGAGGTTGAGAAGGCCGCGCAAATGCGGCTCGAATTGTCGGATGGTCATGAGGAAATTCACCGGATATGCGTTATGGATGATGACCGTAGTTTCGCGGACGAGAAAGTCATAGTCCTGCTGGCTGAGTCCAAGCCTATCCTTGCTGAGGTCGGCTTGCAGGAACATGACCCTGCCCTTTTGATCCTGTGGGAGAGGCGCAAGTCTTCTGGACTCAAACGCCTTTGCTTGTCTTTCTCTTGAATTGCCGCCACGATTTAAGCAGATCACCCGCTTGACAACGGCAGTAGGGCGCGCGAGCAAGGCATCGAGGAGGTAGCTTCCCAATGATCCTGTAGAGCCTGTGAGAAGCACAGTTTCCCCGTGCCTTTGATCATCTGGTTGAACATCTGTAGTATCTTGCCTAGCGGCGGGAGCCTTTTTAAGTTTGAGAAGGTGTTGCACTTCTGCCCTATACTTCTCAACGAATGCCAAAATGTCAAGCCCACTTTCCACGACATGTTCTGAAGTAGACAAAGCGGTGATCAGCTGCTCGGACAGGGACTTTACTGTCGATGCCGAGTAGAGATTTTTGATGCTGATAGATTCTACTTTGGCCTCTGAGACACCGTATTGCCGTAAGGCTGCCTTCAAACGCGATAAAATTGTCATATTTCCGAAGGAATCAATGCCGGCGGCGAGAACGTCGTCATTCATCCCGATCCCTCCTTTCAGATCTAGATCCAGAACGTCGGAGTATAAATACTGAAGAAGCTTGGCAAGTGACCTTTCATCCAAGCTCTCAAGTGGCGGTAATTCGCGGGTAAGAAGGCCATGTTCGGCTTTGGCATACAGCTCGTTGATCTCGTCCGCGTAGGCTTCGATTGTAAGTCGGCGCTGTATTGTGCCCTTGCTCGCTCTCAAAAAGGGCTTTTCAGGCGGGACAAAATACACAAGCTCCCGGGGTATACGGCCAAACTTTGTCGAGCTCTTGTTGGCCTCTTCGATGGAGGGCCACAGCCTAGTCATGACAGTTTCCCGATCGACATCATCTTTCAATTCAACCAGAAGACAAAGTCTGTAACGTCTGTCTCCGGCCACAAGAACACCTCGGACGTCCGGATGGCTTCCAACAGTGTTCTCGATATCAGTTGGGTCCATCTTGAGGGCATTAGACATAATGACCCAGTTGTCAGTACGCCCGCGGTACGTCCACCAACCCTCTTTCCCTGGCCCTGAAGCGGGAACAAAAAGGTCTTTTGTGCGGTACTCGCTCAGCTCCGGGTACGAATGAAAGTGCAGCTGGCACCGTCTTGTCAACTCTGTGTTTGGATAGACCAGCTCAAATAGACCGTCTTCGACCTCCTCCATCTTGTGACCAACATCAATGAAGTTGAATTCGTTCCAGTGTGAGCTATCGGGTGGCAAGAGCAGATGGCACGGTCCACCTTCTGTGGACCCTATAAAGCCACAAAGATGGCGGACGAGTTTTGACAGTTGGTTTCCTTTCACCGGATTCACTATTGGTTTGTCAGCTTGAATGTGGAGTATTCTCCCCCTGGTCATTTGCTGTGATAATGAACTATTCTAAGTAGAACAAGATACTCACTGGGACCACCTCCAAACACTACATGCTTCATTGTTGCTAGCGTTTCAAGTGCTGAGGGGAAATCCAGCATGTCCTCTAGCAGAGACGGTGCAAGCCAAGCCGTGCTTGACTTTGAATATTTCAGCATTGCCGAAATGTTTTCAGGAGTCATCTGTGTACCGGTGGCGGGCATCACATGTGTACTTCCGTACAAGACACTGAAAAAGACTGGGCTAATGCCGCCCATCTATAACAACTGTGAGCTATTGCAAATCACAGGCTCGCGTAAATATAGGTAAATAGCTTGCATGTTCGGGATATCAACATGTAGGAACGAAAGTATGTTCCAAGGTCTACTCACATGATATAGGGGAAAAGGCATCATGACGACCTCTCCTGGCGCGAACACTTCTTGCAACAGACTGGTCTTGCCTTCGGACTTGAAATTGTCTGGATAGATACCGTGACAGTCTCTATGTGCCGAAGCAAGTGCTGCTATAGATCCATGCGTCCAGTATATTGGCTTCGGATGGCCACTCGTCCCAGAAGTATGAAGTCCCAGAACAGTTACGTCTTTGACCTCCATAAATGATTTTCTTAAGGCATATACCTTAGGCGCAGGATCCTTGTGCATTAATTCAGCGTATGAAGGTGTAACGACCGAATCAATCTCGTCCCGTGTTGCTTCCAGGAGTGCATCAAGCTCTGCTTCGGGGGCATAAAGAAGTGTTCTGGCTCCGACGGTCTTGAACAGTCTCTGGTTCGATGGCACAGTATTGCCTGGGGACGGAAACATGACCTGATGATGCTGTCAGTCTTTGTTCAAGTCGGTGGAACAAGGGCAAGCATTTCTCTCACACATCTTTCGGTTTTCATTGCTGCCAAGACCCATATGAAGTACCGCATATCACTCGGCCCCATATAGAAGAAGGTCTTCTGGTTCGCAGGTAGTTGGTCGAGGAAACTGGCGGCGCGATTGGAGGCATTTTCCAGGTCTCTGAGGTATAATTGCTCCGTGACACCTGTCGGACTGGCAATCAATACGCATGGTGTGGAGCGCGACTGACTGTCACGGATGAGTTCGGTGAGTGTAGTTGTAGTTGGCGACATGCTTTACGATTCAAGGAGTTGATGAAGTGAACAAGAGTACATATTTCCAAGGTTGACACGTAGAAGTTGGATTCAATCCGAGGTTACCTTGACTAATGCATGAGCATTCGAGGGCGGTGTGGTGGATCTCCCGCGGTCTTCCAGTAGTCCGGGTACATGAATCCCACATAAATGTCGTGTCATATACCAAGTCGTTAAGTCTTAGCAGCGAACTCTAAGCGACTGCAAGCCCCGTTATGCGCAAGATCGCCATCTATTAGGGGCTGTTGCGGCTGTTGCCGAACTGCAGACTTGCTAATGCGGTTTGCCGGACTTCACCCGCCATCCGACAGTGGGGACCGTTTCATTACTATGTAGAATCACCTTGGAGAGCCAAGGGAAGATAGGCAAAGCATGACAATGTCTTGACCGGAAGGGGAGGTGGCAACTTAGAGTTCAATTTTAAGGAGATTGTTGCTTTAGTTGTCTCTTAGTTGACATTATTAAGGCTCTTCTCCATCCCCCATTCCATCTCCTCGTTCCTTTTGCTCAATCATGCCTATAATTTGTGTTATGTACTAACGAAACTTGTTAATATACGTGCCGGAGAGATGGATTCGAAGAGAGAACATATGACGGTTATCAGAGGAAATGAGGCTGACAACAATGTTGATGTTGAAGTTCACCTCGACAAGGGGCTGGAAGTCCTGAACGCTTATGATGGCGATGAAGAATGGACAGAAGGAGAGGAAAAGAAGTTGCGGCGCAAAATTGATTACAAGCTCATGCCAATTCTTTGTTTTACGTATGGTCTTCAATACTATGACAAAGCCATGCTCGGACAAGCCGTAAGTTGATTGTGGTTCAATGTTGAGGGTGTACACTGAGTATGGAAATACAACATGAACACGGAGACGCTGATCCAGAAAGCAGGCACTATTCGGACTTATTACAGATTTGGATCTGGGTGTGGGCACCAGGTTCTCATGGGCTAGTTCTGTTTTCTACTTTGGCTTTCTCGTCGGCTCATACCCAGCTATGGTCCTGGCGCAACGTTATCCTATTGAACGGGTGGCCTCAGGCTTGGTGACCTTGTGGGGTCTCTGCTTGATCTTGACATCTGTTTGTACGACGTGGAAAGGTCTTCTTGCCCAGCGATTCTTTTTGGGCTTCTTGGAAGCTGGTATAAGCCCAATGTTCATGCTCATCGTCGGTAGTTTCTACACCAAGAGCGAGCAAGCCTTACGGATGGGTATATGGTACTCATTTACGGGATTCGCTGCCATTGTCTCGCCTCTTATCAACTATGGCTTTGGTCTTGTTCAGGGCAGTGTCTCAAACTGGCATTATATGTACTACTTTGGTGGCGCGATCACTATGGCATGGGGCCTGCTGTTGTTGGTGGTTCTGCCACCTGATCCGGTTCGAGCCAAAGGCTTTGATCTTCGTGAAAAGTACATCCTCGTCGCCCGGCTACGAAGCAACAACTCAGGGGTCAGGAATACGCACTTTAAATTGGACCAGGTGAAAGAGCTCCTGTTGGACGTCAAATTTTGGCTCGCCTTCTTCATGGCTTTGTACGAATGATCTCTGAGTCCCATCAATCTTCTTTGTCTGCTCCTGATCGCGCCCGCCCGCTAACACAGTCTATAGACTTTCCATGATAGCCAACGCACCTCTGTCGACTTTCAGCACTATTATCATCTCAAGATACCTGGGGTTCTCGGGTCTCAACGCGCTGCTTTTGACAATGCCCGTGGGTGCGTTCGCTGGATGCTTCATGGTATTATGCTCGTGGTGTGCAATGCGGTTCCGCAATGCCAGGACATACATCTACTTTGGCGCCCAGATGCTGACCGTATTATCATCCTTGCTTTTATGGCTCCTACCCAGCTCGGCTGTGGGTGCTTTGTTGTTTGCACTGTACATCCTCCCTGGCGTCGGCGGTGGATACAGTGTCTTGATGGGTCTGCAGCTTGCGAATACGTCTGGGTACACGAAGCGCTCGCTCGCCTCTTCTGGAGTCTTTATTGGCTATTGCTTTGGTACGTTGCTTGTCTCCAAACACCTCGGAGTCCAGGCTGATGCAGTGCTTCACAGGCAACATTGTAGGCCCACAAGTGTTCAGGGCTCAAGATGCACCAGCCTACACTCTCGGGTGGACCGTCACTGTCGTAACATCGATCGTAGCCGCCTTACTAGCACTCTTATACCGTTTCCTGTGCATAGTCGAGAATAAAAAACGCGATGAGGCCGGTGTGAAGGAAGGGTTTGATGACGCCTTCAACGATGACTCAACCGACAAGAAGGTTAGTACTACCAAGCTCGTTGCCAAGCACTCTACACCTTCTCAGATTCCGAACACGAAGCTCACAAAACTTTTACAGAATCCACAGTTCAGATACATTATGTGATGTTATAAAATACAGGGTGTCGAAGGATGGGACAATTGCTACGGTAACACATGGACTTGCTGAAACGAATAATATAAAGTGATCAGGCAAACGCTGGAGCTGAGTTGTAAATCACGCCATGCATTGATAAATAACTTGATATATTTCTATTCTGATATATTCTCAAATCTCCTGATTACTGTCCAAGTACCTAGGTATATATATGTATATATATGTATATATATATATGTATCGATTGATCGATTGATCAATTGATCAATGGTGCACAGTGAAACAAACCCTCGTCATCTAGGTAGCTATATATATAGGTGAGGCTCTCTTACGCGAGAAGGGGTAAAGCACAATTGCCCGGGAGACTCCTGACTAACACGACGCCGGTGTGTGTCATTGTCGAGATGGCGAAGCAAGAATGATTGCCGTTAACAGGCCCTGAGTCTCTGACACGACATGTGCGATTTGCATTTCTTCTCACGGATGTTCACTGCAAGTGCTCACCTGCATACCCTATCCACATGGCCTTCCTTGATTGGGTAGGGAAATTTGCCCATCAAAATGTAAGAAGTAAAAGTACCCAGTATTTGCCAGCAAAAGCAACTCGCGTGCCAACCATGAGCAGGGCAGCAGTTGGGAAGCAGTGCAGTACCTACCGCCCGGCGAAGGCCGTGTTGCTGACTGCATGGTGCATGAGTGCCATTGATTGGCCGTGGCACTTCCAATGAGGCAAACACCCAGCATGCGAATAGTCACGAGGATAGTCTGAACCCGCAGCGCGCTAGACAAAACGCGTAAGTGGTGTCCCTTAGGACATAAAAGTATATAAAACTCTCAAGCAATTTTTTGACATCCTAGATTCCCCTGTTTTTGGTGCCAAAGTCTCCAGGTACATCATCCTTCCACTTATATTTTAATGACGGGACCTAGGCTCAAATAATTTCACTGCCATTTCAGCAGGCGCCCCTCTTTCGTTGAGGTATTTTCTGCATCTATACTTCAGGGACCTTAAATTGGTCTTCTTATCTTGTCCGCCAGAATGAGAAAGATCTTAGGGTACATGTGGACGTGCTGCATTTGTCACGGCTTTTGGAACAAGTCAACAACAAGCAGCTGCCCGACTTGCGGACACCAACAGGGCAGTTGCGATCGAATAGAACCATTGTATGATAGAGGCGTGATCCAAAGCCCAAGGCGTGGACAGCCTCGAGCAAGGTCATCACAATCGCTCCCCAAAGGCCATCAAACTGATGCTCGAGATTCACCGCGGTCTCCGTCATCCTTTGTTGCTGATGAAGGCCCAGAGTCACCCCACCCCGAAGTCCAGCCAGTAGCCGAGAATATGCCACACGTGACAAACAAACAGGTGGATTACATGGTCTCAAATTTCACTGCAGCAGTCGTGAAGCACCTGCATTTCGGCTCAGGTTATGGCCCTATAGATGCTTTCGCTCAGGACCATGCTCTTGAGGATATTCGTGCTGCATTGGAGACATTCTGTGAAGCCATTGGCCGCGGCGGTACAGACACTTATATGCAGCTGAGTACAGAGAAGATAATCAGACCGACTCAAAATAGTATGTCGATAGTCATTCTCCGAAGAGCCACCCGAAAAGCTGGAGACTATTTCTCAACAACGCGGCCGGAAATTCCGCTACTCCCGGTCAGTCTCCTGGAGGTTGATACCGCTGAGATCGTCAATAAATTCCCTCTCCATGAGGCTTTCTCAAGGTTGACACAGGAAATTGGGCAAGTCTTGGAGCGTTACACCTGCCTAAAATTGGACTCGATCCGTCTACGTACTTCTTTGGGCCTGAGGCGCAACGGACTTAACTTTGAGAAGAAATACTTCCGCGTCGAGTTCCGTCTCGATTGGGATCTTCTAGGATTCCTGAAGACCCATTATGAGGATGGTGCTGGACAAGACATCAACGGGATCGCCGCAGTCACCGGCACAATGCACAGCGCGATACTGTGTTCAGTGAGCGAATATCTCGAAAACCAGTGGCCGGAATGCTCTAGAACTTTGATTGATGCTATAAGTCTTGCCCGAAGCCAGCCTAAGAGGAGGTCTGCACGTCTCAGTAAGTCTTCAGAATTTGTCCGAATATTCGCCTCTTCAATGCGTAATGGATATTTCCTCATTCCCACGAGACCTATCGAAATCGATATGCATCGAGACGATTACTAATTGTACTTTCATAAACAGAGTCGAGACAAGTTTGTACGGCATCTTCCATATCGCTGGATCCTGCGCTGTCCACGGTTCATGCAGAAGGCCCCGAGGAATTCATCGTTAGCTTGGCGCAGCAGATCGCCTGGCTCTCCGGTGCATGCGGTGGTAAACTCGACAGATTGTCTTACGCTTACACGGGTTTCACGTTGGGCGATGCCACCGCAGAAGTCGACATTGATGCTGTGTTTAACCTCGACGTCAAAATTAAGCCTTGTAATCATCAACACATCGTGTCGAACAAGCCCGGCAGTGAAGACGTGCGAAAGACCTCTGACAGCTGTTGGAAATCATTACTCGGCCCGGTTGTCATCATCTCTGGATTTCCAATACCACAACGCCCCGACGGCGCTCGAGGTCTCGAAATATCTGTGCCAGCTATGTCTGCGATGGCCGGAATCCCTGATGCTATAACTTTCGAAGGGGGCTTTGTCTTCAAGGGAAGACACCATGCCTTAGTGCCGGTTCAGACATTTGGCAGCTCGATGCAATGGCACATGCTGGATACATATCCGGAAAAGCTTGACTGGGCCAACATCCGCAATGAATGTCCCAACAGGGTCAAAGGTCATATCAACAGCTTTGCCAAACACCGTTCCTTCGTCGGATGGTACCCCGATGCTGAGGATTTCATAGGCAGGCCCCCCCCTAGTGACTCATACGTACTGAGCATACATTTCGACCTTGCTAATGCATTTATCAACAGGTACCGACAAGTTTGATTTCGCTTCTGTCAAATTCTCAAGCGCTCGAGCACCATCTCGTTTTGTGGAATTCGATAAGCTGGAGGTCGGTTTCGCTCAATGGGGTGCTATGAATCTTGGTCTTACGATGGGTAGGAACGAGGGTTACAGGGCTCAACGACCAACTGACTACGAGTCCTTACTAGAAGACGCGAGTCAGTTGCCCGTCATCCTCTATGACACTCAGTTGAAGCGAGCGAGGCAGACTGACGCAGAAAATCTGATACTGCACATACTCCTGCATCAACAAAGCAAGGGGAAATTTGCAGCCACCATGCCCAACGTCGTGGACAAGGTCGTTGGTTCACTGCCAATTAGGCGACAGAGCTCGACACGGAAGGCCATGACAATTAATTCTGATCGAGTGATTGACTTTCGTACACAGCTCGGACAGCTTGGCAACAAAGCTGTCCTTTTCAAGGACGAAGTCGAGCGGCTGCATACTGTACTCGACGCACTTTGGGAGAAAACACTAGCTCAAAATCAAAATTCGAGTTTTGTTAGACTGGGCTTTACTCAGCATCAGATCCAGGGTTGGGAGTACATGTCCCTCGTCAATGGCCCGAAATATATGACACCAAAAGCGATCGACTTGGGAAGATCGAGTGACGGCTGGCATCAGTATTCCAAAGATCTCAGGGCTCTCAATCTCTTTGGGGGTGATTTCGGGGATTTCTTCCACCCTATACATCAAGACAGTCTCTGTGGAGCTTGCCTGAACTTTCCCAAGGGAGACTACTCTTTGTCAATACGAGCAGACACTGTGCAAAGGCTCTTTGAGCAGCAAGGGTGTCCCCACAACCACACACGCCTGACAGACAACGGATGGACTTTACAACCTCAAGAGAGCAAAGATCCATTCGTAGAGGCCTGCAACACTAACTGCGATGGAAACCGAACAGTCGGTCTTGTCCAGCGCCCACGAAAAAAATTACAGGTCTTGCTTGGTCTTCCGGAGAACGGAGTGTTCGTTGTGAGAGCCAAGGGAGTCGGATTCATGGCAAAACATCAGATTTGGTAATAGCCCTGAAGTTGCAGCGTTTATCTAAGAATGGATGAGGTTCATTCAGTTTGGGAGGTGGTCTTCAGGGTCTCGCCCTGATAAAATTTACTTAACACCGCTGTATTGACACCGGACACGACTGACTTCATTCGCGTAACCGTTTAGGCTGCTGCTCTGTCGGGATGAGACCGGACCATGCAAAATGACGACTTCAGGCGAGTCTGAGTCCAACGGCAGGATTTTCTACTTTAGATAAAGCCCAGTTACAATTCCTATTTGGCACTACGAGATATTAGACTCTCTGGATCATCGTAGATATCTCACATTTCTCAGCTCTACTCACAAAGCCGCAGGTCTCCGTCCATACTGTTCATATTCCACCTCGCGGAGCGACTATCAAACCATGTTGCACCCGATAATAATCAACCAAGTAGATACATCCTAGCTTCTAATCAATGATAGTATGCAACAATGCTGGAATGAGACCGATTTTCCTTTGCGCTAGTCAGTACCCAACTTGTGTTCTCAGGACCGGGACCAGCACGAAACCGCTCTCGCTTATTCCAATCACAGTCACCATGCAAGCGCCAGAGCATTGGACTATGTTGACCATCGCCCCCCCTAGACACACCGAGTGCATAGCGGGACTAGAAGGATGTTCGATAACCAAACTTTCCAAGTTTTACCAGCTATTCATGGGCGAAGTTGATCCACATAGACATCTAGCCAGAAAACAAGATTGTATAGTGTGATGGAAAGGGAACCTCACCGCAGAAAATATCGAAACGCAAGCGCCCTTAGACCTTGGCCAGCTGGACGGGGAATGTTCCGATATCCCGGTCAGATTGTAGATAGTTCGAAACTACTTGTACGAAGCTTCCGAGTAACGATTTAGACAAACAGCTCAGAAAGGTCCAGACGTCGATGATGTTATGTAAGTTGCGCCGTTGAAATAAGGTTCGACCTGCGCTACTAGGACAGCGGAGCTTGGGGACGCGATCAGCCTCAACCTACCAGACTATAGTACGGTCTTCCAGATTCAGCTGTAGGGGCTGGCTAGTGGTTAACGCCCAATGTGCCAAATCTTGATCTGGGACGCTAGCCATTACATGTCATCGGGTCTCAGCGTTCCAAGATGCATGCATGAAAGTGACGGATACAAGGACATGGGACTATTGTGACAAAGACTTGTCAATAAGCGCGGCCTAGTGACAGGTAGGTAGCCAGCCGTTTGCACTAAAATCGCGGAGGAAACACCGCGGAACTTGGTTGACCGAAAAAGAGGCCCTCGACGCTGTCCAACCTTGTTTATTTTGGGAGGATGGTGCGTAGCACACTCGCGTGACCTGTTTGTTCTGGGAATGGACGAACGTCTCCATAGAACAGATCATCACTATGGTCGGCAGAGCGAGTGAAAGCTTATTTAGGATGAATGATGGTACGCCCGTAGGTCTGGTCAGGATCCAGTCGGTGCTATGTCCGGATGAATTTTCAGCCGTCAACACCTCAAAAAATCCTCGCTTCCTCGTTTTGAAGCAGAGACGATACAGTTTATTGTGTCGTTGTCAAGTAGTTACGAAGTATAATCTCTTAAGGAGCCGTCGGCTCGGCATAGCGCTCAACCTTATCATTGATTTATGAAGCCGTGACCTAAACCTCCTTGTTGACTTGTCCACGGTGGAACGCGATCGTGTCATGAAGTCGCGGTTATTGACAAGTATCATAGTAGGCAGTCCATGTTCTTGCATGGGTCACGTATATATACTTTGATGGCCCATGGGTCAAAAAAATTGTTGCTTTCTTGGCGGTAAATTCCCGCGGTAAATCCGTATAAGCATGTTCATATCGGTACGTGGCGAGCAGTGCTGATTGTAGATGAACGAATCTCTAGTATCTCAGCAACACATGTGGTTCTCACGCAGGCAACTGCTACACAACTAGGTATCCTCTCGACGGGCCGAAGCTAATCCCATGTTATGCGGTGCCATCTGCGCAACACGTGATAAAGATTGGCTATAAAAGAACGTGCTTACACTGGTATTACTCACTAGCGCCGACCCCAGAAGGGATGCTACCACGTGGGACATTACTGTGTACGGTACGCCCGTACACCGACGTCGGGTAACAAGGTTAGCACGCGCGCTGATTGTTACTGTTACAGAACCGGGACCTCGTCTCTTTTGGGATAGTAGATCCGACATACTGTCATCGTCAGGTAGTATTCTCGATGCCGTGTCTAGCCGTGGCATCTTTACTATCGGCCGCAACGTGCCTCGGCGCCGAAACTCAAATTTGAGCCGGGCCCAAGGCGGTTTTTCATCGTTTCAGCACAGATCTGCGGGTTCAGGCCAATTCAACATGGGTTTGAGCACCGAGTTGCGGTAAATAACGGGAGACGAACCCATCTCGTGAATAAACCTTATTGCTGAGAAAGGTCGGATGCAGAGGACGCTACGAGGTTCTAGGCCACAGATGGGGGGGAGTTGTCAAACCAGCGGTCGGGCTCAGCCTGGCACGTTGGGTATCTAACGTAGCAAATGCTAGAAATTCAAGGAGGAGCTAGAATGCTGGAGCTTGTCCCTTGCATAGCAAGGCTTGCAGACTTCATCTGTTGGGGGTCCCAGGCTTAAGCAAAGTGACACTTGAAGCGCACTAGGTATCCGTACAGACGTGCACTGCTACCCCTGATACTTTATGCCACATCGGGCCTCGAGTAGTTACTTTGTGGTTGAGAGGTCGGCTGTTCATACTTCTTTTGCGTATCTTCACTACAAAAGACGTGAAATTTGGCCAATCAAACAACTCTCTATACCTGCGGTCCAATCGTTGTACGGCTATGCTGACCAGTCGTCGACATACATGATAGTAAAGTCATTGGGCTTGTAAAACGAAAGCCATTGGCGGTGGGGAGGTACTTTGAAATAAGCTTTCAGGAGGGCCGAAAGGTATTGAAAGGCGTAGACGAACAGGGTGCTACCCCAGCTACCGCACTAAGCCTTGTCATCACATTTGCAGCGTGAACCGACAAGAGCTTATTGCACTCTGTCACCAATGAAGATGCTTGCTGCCCATGACCTGACAGGGAAAAAGCAAAATGTCGGCCCTTCTCAGCGCCTGTGGCCAGCAATTAGAAACACCTTGCGCACGAGGCCTTTGCGGCTGAGCGCCCGTCAATGTGTGCCTCGTAGTAGGGATGATCTTCCCGGAAGTGTCCCGAGAAAACTACTACTGTGGAATACCCTTTCCGGATAGAGGGGACAAGCTCCCGGGATGACGGAATGGATTGACTGCAGCCAAATACAAAGAAAAGTTTCCTGAACGAGCTTTGCTACCCGAACGGATAGCTCGGACGGGCCCCGGGATGCCTAGGTGAGGGTTGTGAAAGCCGACATGGAATGCTACTCCCTGCAGGGCCATGCGAGGCGCGTATGCTCCATCGAACAATCTTGGCGAATAGGATATTAAAAGAACGGCCTTTGCCTCCCCTTTGAAAGCCGTATGGTGGTAAAAAAGTGGATGAGATTTTCCAGTTGCTTGTTTGAGGTTGATTCCATGAGCGATAAACCCTTCCCAAGGCGCATGGCTCATGCATAGTTTTGTCCGCTAATAATACTACTGTATACCTTTGTCCTGGTTGACAATGGTAGCACGCCAAAAGCTGACGGCAACCCCCCCTTCCTCTTGCCCGTATACAACACATCGCCGCCGACATCCCTCAACTGTTGTGCTTCAACACAATAAGGCATCGATGCCAGAAACACCCATCGTCGCCACGTTTCACGGACATATTGCATCCACTTGGGACGCGCTCCTCATCATCGAAGCTTGTCTTGAGGGAAGACTCAACCACGTCGGCCGCCGACCACGCCGGTCCGAAGAGCCAACATTGCCCAGAAGCGGCAACGTGTTCGTATATGAGCGGCAATCATCGGGAATTACAAGCTGGCAAGACGGCATGCCCTGGTCGGCGCCAGTGCGGGTGGGCAACTTTGAAATGCGCCGACAACTGGCTAGTCGGTCGGGGGCGAACGGGATCAATGGTACGTAATACGTTTGATGAATGATAGCTATCGCCGTCCAAGTCTACTTTCGTAACATGCCCTGACCGTCGAGCCAGGCACATACCGCGGCGAGGCACTTTGCAGGCGAATTCTGGATGTGACGGTCCGAGGGACGACACATCACCTCGTTGCATACTTTGATACGCAGGTCTTGATGTATTCGACGTTGATTCGACCGTCCACTAGCCTAGAATTAGCCGACGTTGTACCACGGGCTTCGCTGTTGGCTCAAGGCTTCACAGAACCAGTGGAGAATGATGATCGAACTGCGATCCTGCGCGTCTTGGGAACCTGAAGCGGACGGAGATGACAAACAGGGCCGCGGTCAGGGATCTCCCCTCCCGCTGCCACTACTCCCCGAATTGTCATGTCAGTATACTCCGAGCTGGCGTGATCGGGCTATTGATTCATCAGGCCGTCCTCGGAGCCGCGAAGAATGCCAAGCCAACTGTGGTTGATGGTGTTCAGTTGTTGATGAGCGCGTCGGAACTTCTTTCCGATCCATCATGGCTGTTGCTGAGGTATGAGGCAGGCCATATGAGGGCTAACAGGAAGGCCACGCGTGGGTGATGAGTGCCCACCACGTTGAGCATTATAGCCCCGCCCAGTATTCCGAGACAGGGTAACATGATAGCTGCAACTGATATCAATGAAAGGGCTGCCCATGTAGGCAGCCACATCACGTCATTAACCAGACCATCTTCGCCGTCGCGTATAAGTCGTCGCAGTTCGAGGGGAGTTCCCAAAGTTGCGAAAGACACCATATTGCGCGACATGACTGTCCCGGTCCCTGTGCGCCGCAGCAAAAGACTGCGTCAGGATTTCCAGGTCGAGGGAACGCCCAAATGTAGCACTGAATTTATCTTTAGTAGTCTTCCCAGAGATCCTTGACGTAAGCCTCTGTGAGCCTCTCGTCAGGTCCATGAGCCTCCTGCCATTTGGAAAAGCCTCCCCGCAGCACACAGACATGTTGTGCCACAGGTTTCTTCTGAGACTCGCCCTCGCCGCCCTTGTCGCCATTTTCTTTTTTTCCTTCGGTGCTCTCGCCGTCAGGTGCGGCAATGGAAGCAGCTCCATGCTCAGCTTCACGCGCCCGGATATACTGCAAGGCAGCACTGGGGCCTCGCTGCTTGGACAGGGCGCAGTGGAAAACGACGGTCTTTGTATTTTCGAGCTGGCGAAGCAGAGTGGGCAGTTGTGCGTCGAATTGATGGGATGGCACCCATTTGGACCCTTTGATATGACCGCCGATATGATCTGCAAGGAACAACACCGATCAGCCAGGAATTCCTTTGGAGCATAATACGGGTTACGTAGTCATGGTATTGAGTATAGACGCGTACCTCCATCGCGGACGTCGACAACTGCAATCGAATTGTCGGGCGCTTTAAGGGCGAGCAGCTGCTCCGATAGCGCGGTGACTTCCATACGGGGAAGGGTTGCGATCGTGAAGCGAGACATTCTGCGTATGAAAGTGCGGTGCATGAGGAAGAGGTTGCAAATGCGGCTGAAGTCTGGTGGAAAAAAGGCTTTGGTTGCATCAGCTTACTTCAAGATCACGACGGGCATGCGAGGCGTGTACCCTAACCCTGAGCCAACTCAAACAGCCCCCCCCCTCCCAACCCAGAAAACCAGAAGCACTGAAGGCTGCTTTTTTTTTTCCCCCTTCCCCGGAGATTATTTATTCAAGTTTGGTATGAAGATCAATTGCATATTGTCCAGGCCAACAGTCAGTACTACAAATACTTTCATCCCGATCCTCAGTCCCTCATATCTCCGATTTGATATTGGTGAGCATCTTCTGCAGTCTGGCCTCATTCCTCGGCACAAAATACACCTTATAATTGTGCGGGGCCGCGATGAGATCGCGCGGGTTCTTTTGCCCACTTGCTGGGTCGAGGTTCGCACGACCATAAGGCTCCAGCTTGAAGCTCGCGATCAACCTCATGAAGACAATGTACAGCTCCCTCATGGCGAGGAGATGGCCCGCGCACATCCGGTAGCCAAGACCAAATGTAAAAACCGGTGCGTCTGGCTTCTCGAGCCATCGTTCAGGGCGGAAAGTATATGGATCATCCCACAGTTCCTCGTCTGCAAGTGGAGGCGCACAAGATATGTCAGTATGGCCTCTGCGCCTATGGCAAGCGGGCAAGACGGAACGCAGAGAAAGAAAACCCACCATAATTGCAAGCTTCAGCATTCATGTACACCGTCGTGCCTTTGGGTATGAAGTGTCCCTCATACTGCACGTCCTTGATGGATTCTCTTGGCAAGTTGAGTGGGATGACCGTGAAATACCTCAATGCCTCTTTGGCCAGGGCATTGATATAAGGGCATCGCTGCTCATCCGCCGCGTCACCCAAGGGCTCAACATCTGTCCCCATTTCTTTGCCCTGGAATTCCCGAATCTCTGCAAATGCCTTTTCCTGCACGCCCGGATTCTGCGCCAAGTAGCCCACACTCCACTGCACCGTTGTACTGACCGTCTCAAAACCCCCACCCAGCATGCTCAACGAGATGCTCGTGAGCTCGACATCGCTGAGTGGCTCGTCCTTGTACGTGATGACGCTGGCTTGAATGCAAGGCTTGTTGGTCCCTTTTTCGATCTTGGCTTTCAGGTCGCCATTGAATTGAGCCAGGTAACGGTCCCGTCGATCTCGCATCTCCCTTGCCCGTGCGCTGTGTGCGTTGAAGGGATTCAGTCGCAGTAGCGGAATGTAATCTTGCAGATTGCCCGTCGTGGACCGGAAGCGGTTCAACTCCTCCTCAACGGCTACAATCTCCTTGAACAATGGGTCCGAGACGGACGGGATGCGCACGCCCCAGTTGATGGTACATGCCAAGCTCAAGGAGAGGCGCTGGATGAACGGTAGCGGGTCGAGAGGCTGGGTGCCGCTGCTTCCGTGGCGCAGGAGGTCGTCAATGAATGTTGCGGACTCGGCGTCAAGATAGGGTACGTAGGAGGCGATGGCGGGGCGGTTCACACCCACGGCTACACCCTTCTTTCTTCGCTTTAGAGAGTCATCGTACGGCGAGGTGCCGATAGTCAGGCCTGCCGTTGAGGAGGCGACCTGGTGCACTTCCAAGTCAGCATTGTAACTTTTTCTGTCTTCTCCTGCCGTTTGTCTCTCACAGCAATAAAGTCAGATATATATTAAGAGCTACTTACTTTGTGAAAAGTATAAGTGACAGGTCTCGAACTCAGTGCCTGGCTCTGCCCAACCCACAGTGCCCGGGTTGCCTTTGCGCTGTTGACTACCACTACGGGCACATTGCCCATCTGCACCTGGTAGACGTCGCCGTAAACCTTGGACCACGCCTTGTACTGTGCTGCAGCATTGGTGCGGATCGAGTATAGGTTGCCAATCAAGGGAAGACCCGGAGGTCCTTTCATGCCCGGCACGCGGGCACGGTAGCGAACGACTTCATTGAGGAGGATGTAACCTAGTAGGGCGAGGGGAAACAGAGCGAAAAGAGTCAAGGTAGGATGCATGATGGGATAAGAGTAGAGAAACGAAGGTATACTGTAGGAAGACATTGCGATCTTGGCGGAAAGAAAAGACTGCAATGCCCTCACTTCCACGCAGCGAGTTATCAGGAACCCTCGATGCCTTGATGAAGATCTTTCGATATTCTCACTAATGTGACAACCATCCACGTCCAGCCCAGTGACTTTTACTAGTTGGAGCAGTTGTTGGATCAACTTTGCTTCCTAAATTACCTGGTTGGCATACAAATGACTGATATATGAGGCAGTACAACACGTTCAATCCCTCGTGACTCCTCGTGACTCCTCGAGACGCTTCTCCGCATACTGTCGGCTAAGTTCTCGCTCTTCTCGGTCCTCGCGCAAAACTGATTGAGCTTTGCCTGCAACAACGACGTCAAGGCTAATTACGGAACTAACTAGGTACCCTGGGTATGTAAGGTAGTAGATGTGGTGCATTGAACTACGACGAGGTTACTCCGCACTCCTTTCCCCGGGTTTTCCTATGGCGGTTGCCGTTGCGGGGAGGAATGTTATGTGGGCACCTCAGATTTACCTTCTCTATGCCTACTTAGACAGTCAGGGCAGAACTTGAACGATGACTTGTTCGGCACTTCGTGTTAAACGGTTCGCGCCGAGCCGCGATCTGTGGTTGCCTTTGGAATTGCAAATGTGGTCATTGGACGGTACCTTGGCAGTAAGCATGCGTGTTTTCTATATCTGTACTGATTACGTAGGATGGCTGCGTACACCTGGGGAGTCTAATGATTACTTGCAAAGAATAGATGTTTGTCCTGAGAGGTGTTCCAAGACCACTCGTGTCTCTGGTCTGCCCCTCACCCCCCAATAGCATTCAATGTATAGAAGCCAGGTCGCGGGTGAACAACCCCGTAGAGCCGTGTCACACATAGGTAAACATAGCTTGAAGGTTACACGCATATTCAATTTATTTATTCTAGGAGTACCAAATAACGCCGCGCTGTTTCCTCAATGCTTGTACCCAGACTCTACTAACACCGTATCTTGGGCTTTCACTTCATTACAGAGGCATGCATAACCCTATGGTCGTCTGTTTCCTTAGGCGCCTCACCAGCCCCGTCCTCAGTTCCGTCCCCATGACCATGCATAGGCACCAGCTTCTTTCCCCTTTTGACAAATCCCAAATGTGTTGTGTCGCCTCCGACCGGATGTCCACTTTCCTCTCGACCCTCGCCGTCTTTCTCATCGGCAAGCGACTGTGTCTTCGCACTGTCATTGTTAATTATCTGTGGCCCACCGCCTAGAGCCCCCTCCCCACCTCTCAGTCCCGAATGCCCGGCTTTGGAGAGTTCTTCTTGCGACTTCACGGCTCCACTCGCCTCGTCGGGATTCTCTGTGTGACCCTTCGTCGCTTCGACCTTCTTTTCATGTTCCGAGAGCGTCCTGGTCCCTTCCCCTTCCTGACCGCTGTTAAGACTGCTTCTGCCGCGCGGGCCCACAGATTCCGTGTCACTTCCCGGTGTGAGATCGCTCTTGACACCCTTGAGACTATCATCATCTGAGTCTTTTGCGTCAACCCCTGCTGTGCCACCGCCGACTACAGACGACCCCAGCTCCTCGCTGCGCAAACTGCTAGCGCGACTGACGCCCTCGCTACCAGAGTCCGCAGGACGCAGTCCTAGTTTTCGCTTTTGATCAGGGTCCTCCTCATCTGCACCCTTCCAGTCCGCTGGGCGCATCTGAGGTACTGGGCTACCCTCACCAGGTTCCATGATTACAACCCCTGGTGCGGAAGTAGTGCCTGTTTGGCTGGTCGCGGCGCGCCATACGACGCTGATTCTATCGGCAGCTTTGGTGCCCTTGCGTGAGCTGCCTTTGAGACCATCCATTTTCTCCCACTCAATTTCGAACACACCACTATCGTCGGCCTTGCCGTCATTCTCTGGGCCATTGCCTTCGAAAAAAGTATTGAACCACACGTGTGCGACGGCGGTGACCATGGTGAGGCCCATATACGCGGGCGTGCGGTTGCGACGCTCGAGGGAAACTTTAATATCCGAACTTGGGACACGAATTGGGGTAGACGGCTTGAAAATGACTGCCATACCGCCTGGTTCGGCGGTGTCGGCGAGCGTGGGGCGCGAGGTGTCTGGATTGGGCAGTGTGACAGTCGACTGTCCTGACGTCGGCGTTGAGGTGTCGGAGGACGGCTTGGCGAAGTCGACGGGGTTGATGGTCTTACTCTTTTGATTGCCAGCGAGCTTTTTGACGCTGCGGTTACGGAGAAGCAGGCTTGTGCGCGAGTCCTTTTTAGACTTGCTTTGCGCGGGAGTGGATTGCTTCTTGTTTGAATCGGTGGGATTGGTCTTGTCGCCGTCGACAATGTTGTCGTAATCAGCATCCTCGTAGATTTCGTCGTCCTCGCCCGCCGGACTGAGCGCATCACCGAGGAAGTCCATGACGCCGCCGCCGCCGGGAGCATCACCTTGCACAACATGACGTTCCTTCTTGCTGAAAGTATGGAGTACCTTGATCTTCTTTCCCTCATCCGCAAAACCCTCGACACTGACCTTGACCCCGTGGCGGAGGCCCCAAACATGCACCTCGGTGATCTCAATCTCACGGTCCACGTACTTCTTGCCGCCTTTGGTCCACCTGTCTACATAGCTGATGGTGCGCAGCTGAGAGGGGATGGACACACCGGCGCCAAACTGTGGGCGCATACGTTTCGCTGTGAATTTTGCGAGAGCGTCTTCCGGAGTCCAGCCGCATTGCGAGATGAGGTAAGAGCAAGTCACAGTGCCAGAACGACCCTTGCCGGCTTTGCAATGGACGACGACTACACGCTTGTTGTCGCCTTCTTTTGCTTGCACCTGATTTTTGGCGTGTCCCTCCTTGGGCTTCGCGCCATTGCCTTCCGCCATGTCCTCGTCTTCTCCGTGGAGCCAGTTTCGCATGCTGGCCACGATCATGGGGACCAGCCTGAAAGGCGGTGGGTGGTGGTCGGGCCATGGGTAGTGTCGTACGCGGCCGTAGACAGCCTCGTCCGGGTAGCCAGTGCCCTCCGCGCGGAATTCCCAAATGGCCCAGTTGTCGGGGTGTTTGGCATCGAGGAAGGCAACGAGACGATCGAGGGGGTTACGGTAGGCTCGCTGGGGATAGGTCTGGCTAGGGCCAGAGCTGATAGTAGTCAGAGGGTGATGTCAGTGTTTGGTGGCACAAGGACGGTGTTTCTAGCTGTGTAGAGCATACGTTACGATTATGTTGTCGGTCACGTAGCAAAGATCCAAGCCAGTCTCTTGGTGTTTTGCGCGTGGTCCAGCCACTATCTGCCGGAGGAGAGAAGCCATGGCTGTTGATTCTGTACCCAGGGCAGAGAAGGCAAAACAACAGAGAGCCACAAGCAGACAGCTTAAGGGAGATTCTTGGCTGTGGTGTGGTGGGCGACAGAACACAGATTGTCTCCCATGGGAGGCCTGTTGTATTTTAGAGGCAGGGGAAAAGCCAGATCGATGTGGATTGAAGAATCGCGACCTCCGAGTGTCCCGAGTGTAGCTTTGCCGTTGATATGAAGTTGGAAACCCAATCTATAGGTGATGTAGGGAGGTGGATAGACAGTTGAGGTGTTAGGTTCTGGACGCGCAGGATGATGAGGGTTACGTCATTGTTGCTGGCTTGTCCTGGTTGTGCAAAGCTCCAGTGGGGTCTATATCCCTGCCGACCCACCCTAGCTGATCTGGACAGCCTTCTACAAAATGAAATCCTAGAATATTAATTCTTATTTAACATACTATGGTAGTAACTTCATAGTACTCTGTATAGCATTATACAACAAGTGATTATACTGTGTGTAAACTGATCTACTGTTTCAAGCTTGTCTGTCCAAATCCATTAGATATTCATTAGACATAATATTCATTGACTCTTTATCAATGCTGGCTGCAAAATGCATAACAGTGTGAGGCTAGTTTTGAGTTTCTCGTTAACTTTATAGCAAATGACTTGAAGGCTGAGCCTATTTAGGCATATTTTGCGCCACCAGCTATGTGCATATAGTAGTAGTGGCTTAGACTGAAGGGACTAGAGTATTGGTTCGTAATTTTGATTATTTTCCTTCGGCTTGTAGGATGCAGGTTCCTCCTCTAGGCTTGATACAATCTCACATTCCTAATAATGTAGACAAAATTTATCTAAATTAACCTTCCTCAAGCTACAGAAGATTATATATATATATCTATGTACTTAGCCAGGTATATATAAGGGCGAGTATACTCGCAAGAAACTTACCTTACAATTGAAAAGTAAGACTCAACACTATGAAATACAACCTGGAAACGATTCTCCCATTTGTAATACTCTCCAAGCCACCTTACCCTCAAATCAATTACATACATATACAGACAGTCTGATACATATAGCTGAAGCCAGTAGTACTGCTTGTCACTGCATTAATGTGCCCCTCGGTGCAGTCCAAAGCTCGGTGGCATAATAAGCGAGAGTTCCCTTTCAATAACTCATGAGATTTACGTGTTCCTCGCCCCGGGCTCGGGGTCGGGCGTAAAAGTACGTAGACCCACAAACAAAATAATCCGAAATAGGGGACATCAAGACGGCCCCGGCCACTAAAACAGGTGGCGTTTGTGACAAGTTCGAAAAATACTAAGGCAAAAATTAGACCACCCCACTCTGAATCGATTTTCCGACTCTCAACCTCATCTTTTGATGTTGACCAAGGAACTGAGACTCAATAGCACAAGTGTCACCCTTCAGTCCTTTGAATTACTCTTCGGCAAACCTTTAAAACAAATCTCTCCTACATCATTTTCCCCTCCCTAGGCAGCCTTGTAGCAGTCACAATGGCGCCATTATTCCGTAACGACCAGATTGGCTCCCTGATCCGCCCAGGCTTTCTGATGGACGCCCGCAAACAGCAAGGTATTTATTCAGAGAAGCAAACGGAAGACCTTCGCACCTTGACCCAGACTGCCATTTCTCGTGCCGTAGAGAAGCAGTTGGAGCTCGGCATCCGCCCCATCGTCAGCGGCGAGTACGAAAGGACCATATTCTACAGCGGCTTCTTCGAACGCCTTGAGGGCTTCGAGTGTCGCACTGATCTTCGTGTACCCCAGGATGTCCGCCCGGCTTTGCCACTTTGGGACTTTTACGCAAAGATGGGACGCCAATACCGCGAGGCATGCGTGGCTACAGGCAAGATTCGGCACACCGCTAGCCCGAACATGGGTGGATGGAACATGCTCAAAGAGGCAACGCCCAAAGAGCACTGGGGAGATTGCAAGATTTCAATCCCAGCCATTACCTGGGAGCATCTGCAGCTCCCAAAGAACGGCGCTTACTCCGCGGGGGTCTATAGCTCGGACCGCGAATATTTCACCGACCTGGCAGCAGCATATCGGAAGGAGATTCAGGAATTGTATAACGCGGGACTTAGATCGATTCAGTTCGACGACCCAAATCTGTCATATTTCATCTATGACGCGTTTCTGAATGGGTTGAGGGAAGACGGAGTTGATCCGGATGAGTTGCTTGATTTATATGTGTAAGTTCAGACTTCACCACTTAGCCTCAAGCTATGTCCCGTCGCGATCTACGTTCAGGACCGCAGGATAAGGGTGTCCGAAACACTTTTCTTGTTGCAACCTAGTTCTGCTACTCTTCTTTGGGGTTATTGACACAATACATGATAGATGGGCGCACAATGAGGCTATCAAGGACCACCCCAAGGACATGCATATTGGCGTTCATATCTGTAAGGGAAACGTAGCCGGAACAAAAGGCTTTGTCCAGGGCACATACGAGAGGATCGCCGAGAAGGTATTCGCACGACTAAATCACGACACTTTCTATCTAGAGTTCGATGACCTGGAGAGCTCTTTCGAAGCGCTGAGGTCCATTCCAGAGGGGAAAAACATCGTGCTGGGACTTGTGACGACCAAGAAGCCTGGACTCGAAGACGTGGATGTGCTTGTGGGTCGTGTCAAGGAGGCCGCTGAGGTCATTGCCCAGGGCCAAGGACGAAACGCCAATGCAGTCATTGCAGACACTCTAGCTGTCAGCCCGCAATGTGGTTTCTCAAGTCACAGTAATTTGCGTGGCGTTGAAAACGAAGAGAATATGTGGAAGAAGTTGGTCCTGGTCCGCGATATAACTCGGAAAATATGGGATTAGATGATTTTTAGATAAGTATCACCATCTTATGACACTGACATATCCCTAATGCGCTTAATTTGTACGTGAGGCACTTTGGCCTCGGGGTTGGGCGACTTATGGGACCATAAATCTTCAAGGCCACCCTAAGAACATTAATAACCGTCTATTATCCGGCAAGTTCTATATCATGACTAGTTGAATCCGGGTTGAACCACATTGTATGCCACTTCCACTATGCAGTGTTGTTGTTCACTTGAAAAATATACTCCACGACATTACGAAACATGCATGCGAACTCGAAAAAGGATCAATGGTGAAGATTGTCAATCTACTTTAAGCCATGAGCACGTTTCCTTTGATACAAGCAACTCTACATTTTGATTCGTCCCGATGACTGTTTCAATATTAATATACCTAAGTGATGACAACCTTTTCCCTTCGTTCTTGCATGTGTCTTGGCTGCTATCAAAATTACTGTACGAAGTTAGCGAACTGACCCTGAGGCTTGTCATTGTCCATTCTCCCGACTAGGATTGAATGTTTTGGTCAAGCTTTATCTTGCAGATACAGGACACCGATTTCGGATGGATAATTTCTTGAGTGTTAATAAGATTCAATTTGGGATTCAAACAAAACCAAGAACCTAAGGTATACCCTCCTGCAATTGAAGTCAATTTCCTATTTCCAGACCCCCCCCCCTTGCGATTTCTGGGTCTGAGTTGCGGTCCTCAATGTAATGCGTGTAGTATACTTAGGTATCTGCACATGTCTTGTCATTTCACCAAACGAGCTCGGGCTTCCTTCCCAAGCAGCTTTCGGACTCCAATTTCGAACAGAACATTTCTTCCTCTTGTAACTTTCCGGTGTTCATCTCACCTGCAAGTTTCGGCATGGCTGGCCAAATTTCTCGCTCTTGATGAAGTTCTTCCTTTTTCCGATGCCCCATGACGTCGTTGCGGACCGTTTTCTGGAAGTGTAAGGGACCCTTTGTGAGGGCAGAAGCAAGACAATTAGTTGCATGGCCACGAACAGATGGAAGAGAGGCATGCGCCGGTACCTTTTCTTTGTCAGGATGATACTCTCCGTTGACATATACTCCCCCGTTGATATTGCGTTGAGCACCATCACAGAGCTCTTTGTCCTCTGCAAGGACTTGATGGTAGAAGTCGTTGATTTTTGCGAACTCCTCGTCTGTAGCATCTTTATGTCGGTACACCTCATTCTCGATGATGCTGGTCGTCTCGCTGACTGGTATCATCCGTTGGATATAGAACATGTTTTCACTGTCATTTTATTAGCTATTTTCATCCGCCAACGTCATGTAAGATTTGACCTTGCTCACGTGATGGTCACCGAGGTGCTTGGATAGAAATATGTAATAGACCTCCGGAATTGCTTCTCTCCTTGGTCCTTGTTTACTATCTCGTGTTCCAGAATTACCTCACCATTTGGCTCCACGCGATACTTCGACACATCGGAGACACCTGCGATCAGTGGATGACTGGTGGGACAATGTAGACATTCGTTGTAGTTCTCAATGAGTCCTTTCCAGTTTGCATCAAGTTTCATTTCCCATTCGTGATCGTAGGCAAACTCTTGATTATAATCAAACTTGGTCATTCTTTCGCTCTCATCCACGTTGAGGAACTGGTCTTCCCACCTCACGCTTGGTGTATCACCCGACTCAACAGCTTCGAGGTTGACCCAAATGAATCCAGTCTTGTCTGTATGGACATGGATTGGAAAAAGACCATGCTGAGTCTTATCGAACCCCTGAACGGCATCGAAGCGCGGAGCTTTGGCAAGATTTCCTTGGAAGCCATAAGACCAACCGTGATATTTGCAGCTCAAGATGCTGGCAGTCCCACATCGCTTTTCCACCACTGGATAAGCGCGATGCCGACAAATGTTGTGAAAACCGTTGATGTTGCCAGAGCGATCGCGGACAAGGAAGAATGAGAAGTTGGCAAAGGTGAACGAAACGAACTTGCCGGTTTCATTCAATCTCAGAGAATGTGTGACAAGAATCCATCGCTGGGAAAATATGGCGCGTCGTTCAAGTTGGTACATCGCTGGTGAACGATACCAAGATGCTGGCAACCCTCGCTGGGGCTCAGGCTTGGCTGGTTCATTCTGCGCTAGGCCTAGGAATCTCAACATTGTGATTCTTCTTCGAGGCTCGATGGGCCCCCACGATTCAAACAAGAAATCAAATTGAAGAGGCGGGACACTCGTTAAGAACAAGTCCTCCAACCCATCTGTCACAGTGTATACTCAACTTGGAGTGGTTCTTTGCCCCCCTCATCTTACAGGATGTCAATATCCGATTTCCGGCACACTTCATGAAGAATGGGTGTGCAGCGCAACCCTCCACCTGGACGACAGCCTAAGCGGGGTGGGGCAAGAATGGGGCAACATTACACAAATAGTATCGCGTCTACTACGTACAGTACGGGGGTTCCGGTATCAGACGACCACCTCATTATGTGCGTGAGGGACACCATGCATGTTGCTTCAATCACCGATGCAAGATAAACACAACATTAGTACGCTCTTCGTGCCACACAAGGGCAACCACTTGGGCAAGATAAGGGCTTGGCCGATACCACGGGATGCTCGGTTGACAAGCTCTGACAAACGTCACACTCAAGTGCTCCCCTTTAGGCCAAAGGGCAGGCAGGCCCTTACCTGGACGTTCGACGATAGCTTGTAAGCACCCCATCCTCCATGTGCAAAGTTGTGCCAAGGACTTGCGAAGTCATTACCGGCATCCTCTTGATTAAGGTTTTGTGCGCAGAGTATCTTTTGTCAAGAGCCATTGACTTGAAATGATATATCTCAAAGTGTCACCCGTATCGAGAAACCAACCAATTATTGTCCAATCAGTCCCCGCAAGCACACAATCAAGATGTCTAGCACGATCCCGCTCATCGATTTTGCAGGTCAGTGCGTATATATTCTCCAAAAAAGAAAATGCAAGAATATAGCGAAGACCAAAGACTTAACATGTTTTACATTAGACTTTTACTCCCGGGACACGGTGGTGAGACAGAGATTAGTCGATCAGGTTCGCGATAGCTGCCTTTACAATGGCTTCTTTCAGATTGAGAACCACCGTGTAGCTATTGAGCAGCAGAGAGATGCCATGGAGTGTGCTAAGAAGCTGTTCGCTCTTGACCTCAACGAGAAGCAAAAGGTCTCCAAAGACAACAATACTTGGAACCGTGGCTACGAAATGCTGCGATCACAGATACTGGAAGAGGGGACTCAACCGGAGCTGAAAGAAGGGTTCTACATTGGCGACGACATCTCACAAGACCATCCCTACTTCATCAACAAAAAGCTTAACAGTGGACCGAATCAGTGGCCCGAAACTCTGGGCGAAGACTTCGCGCAGAAGACCATGGCATACTACAAGTCCACCGTAAACCTAGCAGCAGACTTGTTGAAGGTCCTCGCACTCTCGTTAGATCTGAAAGAGGATTATTTCGCAAATTTCATGCAAGGCGCGGTTGCAACCATGCGCCTCCTACATTATCCGCCCCAGCCCCCGGACGCGGACGAGAAGTTGTCACGGGGCATCGGTGCCCATACAGACTTTGGGGCCATCACGATCCTATTGCAAGACAAGGTAGATGGGCTGCAAGTCTGGGATCAGCACTCCGGCTCTTGGATCGATGTAAGTATCTCGTGCTGCTTTCATCCAACTTGCATACATGTGCTGACATAGAATGCTAGGTCGAGCCGATAGAAGGAGCGCTCGTAATCAACCTGGGCAATCTCATGTCCCGATGGACGAATGAGAAGTACAAAAGCAACGTCCATAGGGTGATCAACAAGTCCGGCAAAGAGCGCTACTCCATCCCGCTATTTGTATCTGGCAATCCGGATTATGTAGTGGAGTGTATTCCAACATGTAAGCGCTCTGAGGAACGTGCGAAGTTTCCCCCAGTTACTGTACAAGAAGCCGTGTCTGCTTCATATGCGCAGTCATATGGCCGGGCTCAGCTTTATAAACAGGGCCTTGAGACCGCCGTTGCCAACAATGGGTCCCAGGGTTTAGAGACTGTTCGAAACAAGGTTCCAATTTCAGCGGCATAACCCTTACATCATAGACGGTTTTTTTGAAAGGGTGTCGTCATTATTTGCTGCTATTTATTAAATTACAAGTTTACTAGTACATAGCTATCCTTCCCTTGTAACCTCGGTCTGTGTCAACCAGGCGTGTTCCCAAGGTGATTTTGTGTTATAAAGCCCTGGAGGGCCCAATTCAGTCAAGAATGGTGTCATTTCAAAATGAACTGTGAATGTCTTTCCGGCCCCGGCATAGCCCGCTGTCAGACCGAACTAACAGGCGAGAAATAGGAGTTCCGCTGAGCGCAGTTGGTAGCTGGGCCCAGAAACTTGATTTGATCCGGGCTACACCTATGCCGCAAGAACCATCTGCATTGTTCTTTTGGGGAGTGTGCTCGAGGTCGGGGGCGAAGATAGTAAGCGTGATGCATTTGCAACACCACCCCACTCTTGAGCGTGATAAGAGCTTGCAACACCTTTTTGGACTTGGGAGGGGGCTGGCAAGCGATTGTCTACCATTGGCCAGTATCTCTGTACCCCTATGTCGCCAACAGTCCTCGGACTCTCCAGAGACAACATGATAAGATCGGGATATGTACACGCACCAATGAAGTGTGTACCCGAATGCCGCGATCACCAATGAATTACAACTTGGAATCGTCTGGGGGCTTTTACAATGCAATATACTGATGAGTCTTGGGTTGACAACTGAACAGCACGTCCAATAAGTACATTGTACAAAGTCTTCGCCGCATACTTTCCATACGGGACCGGTTGATTCATATTCAACTTATACACTATCACGTTGCTTTTACATCACCGCAACCGCTTTTAAGACTATCAGGCGACATTGCACAGTGTTTCAAGGTGGTAAACTTTACAATCTCTCAAGCTAGACAATGTCAGATTTTGAAAAGGATGGACAATTGGCGGTCAGTGACGATGCGCGTTCAGAAGTCCGTTCTTCTCCCAACAGACTGTTTCTGGACCACGCCACCGAGCGAAAATATGGTATGTAGCAGTTTGAAGTTGTTCATGTCCGACTACCTACGTGAGCAGTGCCCAAGTCTAACTTGGTACATGTATAGTGCGAAAGCTTGATATATGGCTTTTGCCGTTTCTAAGTGTCATGTACTTTTTCAATTCCATTGATAGAGTGGGTGTTTTCTGTTCTATTCCTTACTCACGGTTTCTCCGCATAAAGCATGTATAAACTCACAGCAGACAGAGTAATCTGGGAAACGCCGAAACAGATGGACTCGCCGAAGATCTACATTTTGTTGGACAGGAGTACTCTCTCCTTGTTATGTTATTCTGTGAGACTTCCACCTGAACATTTCGTAGACTGTCATGGAGACTCAGCAATTCTAAGAGACATATGTTCTTGATGAATGCACCCTGACGCAAAGGACGAATGCTTACAGCCTTATACGCAACAGACATACCCAATGCGATTTTCGACCTGCCACTTAATGTCTTGACGAAGCGCTTTTCGGGGAAAATCATGTTGCCTCTTCTGATGACAGGTTGGGGTGCCATGTCGCTACTGCAAGTGGCATGCACAAACTTTGCGGGAATACTTGTCGTTCGCCTTGTCCTCGCGTGAGTATCGTCCCATGTGACTGTCCGTCCTTTCAACTGTAACACAAAGCTAAAACTGCCATTTGTATAATGTAGTGCACTCGAAGCTGGATTTTTTGCCGGAGCCATTTTCTATTTGACCTTGTTTTACACCAGAGGAGAGCTGGCCTTCCGTATTGCTCTTTTCTTCGGAAGTGCCCTGCTTGCTGGCGCATTTTCCGGCCTTCTGGCGTTCGGAGTGTTTCAAATCCATGATCCTCAAATAACTGGCTGGATGTGGCTTTTTATTATCGAGGGTAGCTTAACGGTCATTTTGGGCATTTCAGGGTTCTTCTGGCTTCCTGCCACCCCATCAACAGCCTGGTTCTTGAATGAAGAAGAAAAAGCTATCGCTGAGTTCAGGCATCTGAGAGATGGCTCTGGCAGCATCGGAGATCGATTTAAACTTCAAGACTGCTTTCGCAATTGGAATGACTGGAAATTCGCAGTTTGGTGCGTCATTAGCTTCACCTATCCTGTGGCATTCTCGACCACTGCGAATTTCCTCCCTTTGATTCTAAACCGGCTGGGATTTGGGACGGTTGTTACGAACCTCCTCACCGTCCCTCCGAATTTAGTGGGATTCGTGGTTCTCCTCATCGTCACGCGAAGCTCTGATCAGAATCGGGAGCGCACATTCCATATTGTCGGTGCTCTGTCGCTCAGCCTGGTGGGTCTCGTCATCCTAGCTGCTATACCTCCAGCCAAGCACAGCAGCGACATCGGGGCCGCATATTTCGCTTGCTTCTTATTATGTAGCGGTGCCTACATTCCAAGCTGCTTGGTACATTCATGGCATAATAATAACAATCCGCAAGAGACTTCTCGAGCTGCAACCACTGGATTCCTCGTGGGCCTGGGCAATCTTGCGGGCATCATATCCGCGGCCACATTCCGGACTACATACGCCCCCCGCTATATTCCGACCCTGGCGGCAACAGCTTCTTGTAACATCATTTGCATAATTTCCACACTATGTATGGGGCTTTGGATGCGAAAGGAGAATAGAAAAAGGGACAAAGAACAGAATGTCGTTCTGAAAGCCGGAGACGTACATATGAGTACCATGCGCGACTTGGGTACGCGGGATCCGCGCTGGAGGTACTTTGTATAGGACAAGGAAGAAGTACGGACTTGACAGGAAGGTATTATATCCTATTGTACCCTTGCAGGAAGACACTCCCGTAATCTAATCTCGAAGATATGTCCATTGCCCAGGGATTACAGGCTAAGTCCCCGGCCTGCGCGTGTGTACACCTATTAGTTTGTTCTTTCTGGGCCACCACTCTGAGGTGAGCAACCCCCAGTCGACAATTCACGATATGGGAGGCGGACAAAGGGATCAGGATGGATTGCCAAACAACCACTACGAAAATTGAACAACCTGGCTACAGGCTAACACCTCACTCATCTTTGGAAGCGTGGTACTTGAGCATAACTTCATTCGCATCAGCTGGCATCATTGCTCCTGGAGCAGGATTATTCTTAGCCTTGAAATGATCAGACATCTAGACACGTAGTTTCAGTATTCTTCGTCAATGAGAAAGCATTGGATGGATCATTACCTCGGCCATAGTAACCCATCTCACACCCTCATGCTTGTTGATATGCTCAATAATGCGTTCGTGCATCAGCAGCACGTGTGGCCGCCCGGATACGTCGGGATGGATTGTCATTGGGAAAATGAATTCGTCTGCAAAGTAATTGGTAATCAATTCATCGGAAGATTCGAAAGCCAAATTGAGGTTACCTACCATATTCTCTGTAGAAATAATCAAAATGATCTTTCCAAATGTCCTCAATGTCCCTAGTAAGTGTCAATCAGCTTCGGGAATGTTGTGATATGGCCTAATGTTGGAATTTCCTCGGCTCACCTTGGGTTGACCCATCCATGTGAATTGGCCGAGTTTTTGATGAACATCATCGGAGGTAAATCATCAATATACCAGGAACCAGGAATCTCAACAAGTCCCGTCTCCTGGCCTTTGACCAGAGGCTTCATCCAACTTTCTGCGTTCTTCTTATAGTCGATCTTGGTCCAAGTATCTCCGGTGCGCAACCAGTACGCTTGACAGTCATGGTGAGACATGGAATGATCATATTCAATGCCATAACTCAGCATCAACTCCGTCCCTTCCTTACTTGTTTCCCACCATGGAGCCACGCTTCCCCTGGGAGGCTTGCCACAGAAGTCTGTGAGCATTTTCCAAGTCTTATCTAACACGTCTTTTTGCTGTTCAATTGTCATATCCGAGGGGTTCTCGTGACTGTATCCGTGAAGGCCAATCTCGTGGCCAGCATCACGCACCATTGCGCATTCATCAGGAAACGTTTCTAGGGAGTGACCTGGAATGAACCATGAGGCTTTAATGTTGTATTTTTCGAATAGTTTCAACAGACGACGGGTACCGACGGTCCCAGCCCATATTCCTTGGAGGGGAAGATTAGATCAATGATCTTGTTTTCAATATCAACACAACTTACCGCGGCTGATATCGCTAGTGCTGTCCTCGCCTCCATAGCTCCCAAGCCAGCCCGCGACGGCGTCAATGTCTACGCCATAGCTTGGGACTGTTAGTAAAATCTATTTGACGGTGCCAAGATACAGAGAAAAACTCACCAGACGAGGATTTCCTTTTTACCCATCTGAATGTTCACACTCACTGTCGAGAGAATTGATGATTTTGGTGTTGTAGCTTTAGATTGATACGTGTAGGGGAGATAGGCGCAGTGATAACATAAGTTTCAAATTGTAGGTAGAATTAAATTCAACGAGATTAAGTAAGCCGGTTCACAATATTGACGTTGTATTTGAGGCAACCGAGTGCTGGTGAGGACGTGAATGAAGGTCACTGTGGCATGGCGACAGAGACCAAGTTGGTGGGCTGCTGCATACCTACCTAGGTCTGTACTCATTTCATGGACAGTAGGTGGTCTACGGTACTTACAGTTGCCGGTAAACCTAATCCATGCATGCGGTTGGTCATACCTGAGAGTATCATGTCCGCTGTGCCCGTACTATACGAGATCCATGCCGCCCACGGAAATATGGGAGATAACAGGCCATTGCGGAGAGCCTGCCCCCCACTCTTCCCACCCTTGCTGTGAGGAACTGTGTTCTCTGGCAGAAGTCTAGATCATTCACAATCAATGTAGCAAGAGCATGACTTCATCTTCCTTCTCCTCCGTTATCTTATGTCACACACTTCACCTGAGTACTGTACGTCCTGCAGAAACTGAACGTTGAGTCATTGCAAGATGTCACAATCAGCTTTCAGCTTGGCCAAGAGCCGTTGTGATGCATGTGCTTTGGGACGGCGGCAATCTTCGGTGATTTCAGAACCTACCTATTCCGAGTATGTACCTAAGTAGGTATATCCTGAACACTGAACCGAAAATGTTGGCTCAGTCCGGTTAATCTTCTATTGGGCCTCTTCTACCTTGGGTAAAATTTGCAGAGGCACCTTTGAATCCACAACTAGGAAGTCAGTCGTGGACCGGTTACATTTCGAAGAGTCTCGACCTATTCGAGCATCATGTCCAAAGTAAATTCACGCGGCACGAAACTTGGATGTACTCGAGCTAATGCCTTCAACTCATAGTTCTCTTTGAAAGGGCGGATTGCTCTCATCACAGGTGGTGCCAGGGGGTGTGGCCTGGCGTTTGCCCAAGGCCTGGCCGAAGCAGGTGCTGACATCGCCATATTCGATATTATTCCAGCGTCACCTGCGTTTGCTCAGCTCACACTTGATTACGGCGTTCGAACTAAATTTTACGAGGTTGATGTGACATCACTATCCAGTGTTGAGGCCGGTTTCGCAAAGCTCAAAGCTGAATTCGATGCAAAGTTGGATATACTTGTGGCTTGTGCAGGAGTGAATAAGAACGTTGGGTTCCTTGAGACCACCGAGTCTGAATTCGACCGTTTGTTCGACGTCAATTGCAAAGGCCTGTACTTTACAGCCCAATTGGCAGCCAAGCAAATGATTGGAAATGGTACAAAGCACGGTAGTATCATTCTTATAGCGTCAATGGCATCTTATATTGCCATTCGATCGCAAAAGTCGAGTGCCTACTGCGGGACCAAGGGTGCAGTGAAAGCAATGGTGCCGCCCATGGCAGCAGAGCTTACAAAATATGGTATCCGGGTCAATTCAGTGAGTCCAGGCTACGTCCGGACGGAGATGACGGCACCGTTCCCACATCTATTGGAGGGTTGGAAAGATGAGGTGATGCTGGGGCGCGTGGCTGAGCCAGATGATATTAAAGGTGCATGTGTTTTTCTTGCCAGTGATGCTAGCATGTATTGCATTGGTTCAGACATTGTGGTGGATGGAGGTGTCATCAAGTGGTAAACATATGTATGCCAGTTTGCCAGATAGTAGGCTGGAAGATAGTTTAAACCATTCACCCTTCATATGACCACTTTACCTACGAGTTTACAATTCGACAAGCTTCTCGAGCAAGAACTAGGGTAAAGCCATGTCTCCAAAAAGGAAGGAGAATCAGAATACCGTAAGGCGCATCCAAGTGTTCATTGATGGTCGAGCGTCTCTGCCATTCGGACCCCAGGACGTTTCCCAGAATTTGAAAGTGTCTTGGGCCGAGGGTCGGTCCCGTCGCTTGGTCGAAAGAAAGCTATACACATCACGCAAGTTAGAAGTTATGTGGAAACCTTTCAAAGGTTCGTTCCGAGGTAACAAGGATTTGGTTCTTGGGGGGTCGCATACGACGCTGTTAGCCTTCCTGGGCCATGGGGCCATGCATCTTCGGCGTCCATGACCGTGCCGTGCAGGAGTGAATTTGGCTCGCAGATCGAGGCCTAGCATATCTAGATACCTACCTAGGTACCCAGAAGGTACCTTGGCAGGTAAGTAGGTAGGCAATCACGGGAGTGCTCAAAAGTGGGGTGGCAAGTCCGGGATCGCAGCTTTGTGTCCGCACTGGGTCCTGATTGCACTACCGAGGAATGCCGCACAATGACATCGTGGAAACACCTGGATTCAGATGCGAGAAGAGTGAGATGATGACTTGATGTTGTGAAAGGTGGGCTCATGGAATCTATGCCCGCTGAGCACCGGCCCGGAGGAAATCGCAGTCGCTTTCGCATTATTAGCTACGTCGACACGAGAGAACTATCTCTTTCATAAACGCCCTTTTTTCGTAACTAGACATTTGCTTCATGATAGACAATGACCCAATATGAGCCTCATGGCAATTGGTAGGAACGATACCATGGAACCGTCAACAAAGACTTGCGATGTGTGCGTCGTGGGAGCAGGACCAGCAGGTATCATGCTATCGTAAGAGTCTGAAATACGGTTTGACAGGAGCACTGCTAACTGGAAGCGCTCCAGGGCGATTCTCGCAAGATTTGGCATCAAAGTGAATGTTGTGGACGATAGACCTGATCAAACAGCTGTCGGCCGTGCAGATGGATTGCAACCCAAGACCATTGAGACCTTCTTAATGCTACGGCTCGGCCAAGATCTTCTCGACACTGGTGTTAAAGTCTTTGATATTTGCATGTGGCGATCAGGGATTGACAGTAATGGCCAGCCTGAACTCCAACGCGTCGGACGTGAAGTCCACTACCCAGCAGGTGCTGTCGATCTCCTGCACCCTTTCATACTCCTTTGCCATCAGGGAATGGTGGAGGGAATGTTTGTCGAGGATCTGAGGCAAAGCGGGTTCGAGGTCCAGCGAGGGCAAAAATTTGAACGATTCAGTTACCAGTCCGGGGAACAAAAAGAGAGAGCACTCACAGCCGTGGTTAAGAGGTTGGATGGTTTGGAAGCAATCATCCAGGCCGACTACCTAGTCGGCTGCGACGGAGCTCGATCACGCGTGCGTCATGGTATTCCTGGGACGTATGCAGAAGGGAACTCACACGACTCATACTGGGGAGTCTTGGATGGCGAGTTGGAGACTGATTTCCCAGATCTATGGAGCAAGACGGTGATCTATTCGGAGCAGCACGGGTCGGTTCTTATCATTCCTCGAGAGAGAAATTTAACCCGGTTCTATATCGAAATCAGAAGTCATCAACAATCAATCGATGAGGGGTTTGTTATGGAACAAGCACGCAGAATTATGTCACCTTTTCGGCTTGAATGGCTGTCAATCGAATGGTTTGGCAACTACCGAGTCACTCAGCGAGTAGCCGCACGTTTTAGCGATGCATCCGAGGATATCTCGTGTCATCCTCAGGTATTTAGTGAGTATTATTGTTCTAGTCACGCTGTACAGTTCCCACCAGATATCTGACTATAAGCAGTCGCTGGTGATGCGAGCCATACACACAGCCCAAAGGCTGCACAGGGAATGAACACGAGCATGCATGACTCGTGGAACCTTGGTTGGAAGTTGAACTTAGCGGTACGCGGCCTTGCGAAGAAGCAAAATCTGCTGAGGACTTATGAGATGGAGAGGAAGAAAATTGCGCATGACCTAATCGATTTCGATTATGAGCATGCCAATAGCATTGCAGGCGGTGACGCTCAAGCACTGGCTCAAAACTTTCGGACAAACATCGGCTTCATCTCTGGCGTCGGAGCAGAGTACGCAGAGAACATCTTGAACATCGCAGATGCCATGCCAGGTAGTGAATTGCAGAATGGCCACGTGCGGAAGGGAGAGGCACGACCGGGTCGAAACTTACCTCCAGCAAAGGTGACACGGTATATCGACGACAACCCCGTAGACATTCAACTTGACATACCGGTTCTGGGCCAGTTCCGCGTATTCATCCTGGCTGATGTTAACAAAGCGTCTACGTTCCTTAGCAATTTCAGCGACCATGTTCTATCGCCTTCGTCGATGATCTCACAACTCTCGGTTGCTGCAAACAAGTCATACATGCTAAGACCTAGGCCTTCGAGAGCCAAAGACACCTACTACAGACCAGAGAGATATATCACGTGGAGCAACTTGTTCACTTTCGCTCTTATTAGTGAGTAAAAGACTGCGATCTCACCTGAAGGCCAACTACCCGTGTCACCCAAATTTCCATGGCGCATCACGGAAGCTTTGCTGACTTTACTACAGCATCCACGGCAAAAGGCGATTTCGAGCTAGCTTCTTTGCCGCCTCTGCTAAACAGGAGTAAATGGACGGTCTATCTGGATAACATTGCAGCGCATGACACCAGAGGCCAATATTGCGTTCACAAATGGATGGGAAGTCTGGCAACGGAGGAAGTTGCCCTGCTTAACATTCGCCCTGACGGCTACGTTGGTTCTATGAAGAAGTTCGACATCACGGATATGAGTGCAGCTTCGAAAGCAGCTCAATGGCTTGACAATTACTATGACGGATTCTTACAGGTGACCGAGGGCTGAATATGATCTCAAACTATAGTCTTAGACATGTTTCTTACGCCAGCATTCTTAGCAATCTCCTTTGTCTGAGACCTTTTCGACGAATGACGTTCCAATGTTTGTGAAGAGTGTATGGCCTCATCTTCAGACTTTCCAAAATTAAATGTCTACACACCATGATGTATGCATGATAGGTGAATGGGGAATACAGCACCTGTAAAAGGGGCCGCACTAGATACGAGACCAAAAATATCTGATGATGACTGAAGGCTGTTGGGACTATAATCTACTGTACCAGGAAAGAGCAGATCTCCTCGCGGAATCCTTGTCGCAGCACGCCTCAGCTGGTTATAGTGACCCTGTTGACATCGAATTGTGAAGCTCTCACATCGATCTCTTTCAAAATCCCCATATGACGCATGAGAGTTTTGGCACAGGGAGTCGCAGCAGCTATTGATAATGATATGAAAGCCCATTGGCTGACAGCATACATTGCAAAGTAATTGTACACGCCACAATATCCGCCTTTGATATGACAAGGGTATAACATTTCACCACTGATATGGGATAAGGATAGCCATCCGGTGCGCATGCAGGTGCCCTTGGCGATGCACTTTGGATAACGCAGGCCATTGCCAGGGCGGTCGTAAATAGGGAGGTTTCTGGGTTGCTTTAGGTTAGTACATAGTGACCCCGAGGCAATAAAATCCCTGTGTGACGGACGTCTGGCGTGCAGAACCCGAAACAATTCGTGTCAGTCATTCTACAAACCCTCCATACATAAGAAAGCCCCCATACGAAACGGGGACGATGTCGTCAGAGAATTCCATTGCTGGCGAGCAAACGAAGGACAAGAGAGTGGTAGCCAAGGTGCCTTCACTCCGCCAAGGGGAGTTGGATCTACTGAATGACCATGAAATCTCGAGCTTCTACGGCAGTTCTGTTACGAAGTCGTACCGTCTCAAGTCCGAACTGATTGCAAGGCATTTGTCAGACATCGGCATGGGGAAGTGAGTTGAACTTCAGCTGCGCTGGTTTCTAGATCCCGTCTAAAACATTTTTGAACATCAGATTTCAATGGCATTTATTTATAGTCAGCGGTTTTGGCTATGTGGTTGATAACTTCTGGTCGCAAGGAATTACTGCTGTTCGTCCAGCAGTCGCAAATGAGTTTTTGGGCATCACACATCTAAGCTTCAGCTCGGTTGCGTATTATGCTGGACTTATTTTGGGTGCATCTTTTTGGGGTATCACAGCGGACCTCATCGGTCGTAAACCAGCATTCAATGCGACCATACTACTAGGAGGTATTTTCGGCTGCGCGGTCGCTGGCTCGCAGAGTTTTGTGGCTTTTTGCGCGCTCTGGGCTGTCATTGGGACATGTGCTGGTGGCAACGTACCAGTGGACAGCATAATATTTCTGGAATTCATTCCCCAAGACCGACAGTGGCTGTTAACAAGTCTTTCAGCTTGGTGGAACCTGGGCCAAGTCATTGTGTCGCTCGTGGCGTGGGTTTTCCTCGCCAATTTTGCTTGTGAAAGCTCCGAGGCGCCATGCCCACGAGGTAACAACATGGGATGGTTAGTGCTGTGCCTTTGGGAGAAAAGGACTGAGCTGATATTAGCTGACATTGTGTTCTCGTACCAAGGCGTTATACCATGATCACTCTTGGGGGCGTTGCTATCGCCTTGGCTTTCATTCGACTATTCATTTTCAGGATGCCAGAGTCTCCACGCTACCTTTTGTCCAAAGGGCGGGACGCCGAGGCTGTTGACGTCGTCAATTATATTGCCCGGTACAATGGCAAGCCTGAGACCCTGACTCTGGATATGCTCATGGTCCTCAACGAAATCAAAAACGATTCGTGCATCAAGTCCCAGGACGCGACTACTTCGCCGAATGATGCTGGTGCAACGAGTCTGTCATACAAGATAATCATCAGGGACAGTTTCAGAGACTTTAGTGCTCATAGCTATCGCAAGCTTTTTGCGGGACGCAAGATAGCCCAACATAGCTCCGTCTCATTCCTCATTTGGCTGACCATTGGCATTGCGTACCCTTTATATTTTGCTTTCATAACATCATACCTGGAGACAAAGGCTACCTACTCGGCCAACGATTCACTCAACTACACATACAAAGTCTACTGCATTGTCTCAGTTGTTGGTGTTCTTGGTCCAATCGCGGCAGGGTTCTCGGTAGAGACTCGACTTGGCCGACGGTGGATGATGGCGCTGTCATCAGTTCTAACAGGCATTTTTCTGTTCGCCTACACCGCGATCGGAACACAGGCTGCAGATATTGGGTTTCAATGTGCTACGGCAATCCTTGGAAACTTTGGTAAGCATTGTTCAGGCGACCTTTACGCTCACTGTGATTCAAGGTTCAAGTGCGCTTGGCTATGCGAACGGTCTTGGGTCTCGTTCAGATAAGCTAACCGTGATATTCTCCTAGAATATGCCATCATGTTCGCGTTTACCCCTGAATCGTTTCCCGGTCCCGTGCGGGGCACAGGCACTGGGATTGCTGCGACACTTCTTCGTATAGGAGGACTGGTTGCTTCGTTCATCTCGACATATGCTGGGTACTCTGTAGTCCCTATCTATGCCAGTGCTGCGCTGTGGGTAGTGGCCGGATTCTTCTGTATTGGCCTTCCCTTCGAGACACATGGTCATGCTTCCATTTGATGGCCCTCCTTCAGTTGAATGAATTCCTTTTGGGTACCTGGGTAGGGATGGGAGGCGGCCCGGGGGTGGGGACTGCGCAGATGAGTGCGCTCTTAGACATATCACCGGGAGAATGGACACCACGTGTGCTTACGATCCTGATCTGCCTTGATTATCTTTGTCGGCAGAAGGATCATCTTTTGCCAAAGCAGATAAGAAAGAAATGAATAATGTCATATTTCCTTGGTAAAACTTCGCGATCTATGTTCCACCGCCCATCACTAACATTGTCCACAAGCCAGCGCGATTTTTAATATAGTGCGTGGAAAGACCATCAGGTGTCTTCGAGACTAACTTTGTGGAGTAGTATTTAGAAGTTTGATCAACCGAGCATGGAATCTCGTACCCGAGTGCATACTTCACATTTCAAGAACGTGAAGTCGAGAACCTATCAGGGTAGCCGGTAGGTAGCCAGACATTGGTGGCTGTATAGCGCTGCTCGGGCATGTTCCTGCACACGCGGAGACGCTTGGCTCAGCTAAGGTATTGCCTTGTCAGCGCTTTTGAAATGATGCTGTCCAATGTTGCCGGCGGTTTAATCTAGTCTTTGCGCCACCCCCATTTACGAGAAGACATTATCTTTCGCAGGCCAGGTGGGGGCAAACCTTGGAGCTCCACTTCCGAAGCACACCAGCTACCCTGGAAGCCTTTGTCACTAGTTGCGTGGAAATGAAACCACGAAGGCCAATGCCCGTCAACAAAATAGAGAGTGCATCCAGGTTCCATTATTGAAATAGGGAACGTGAATTCAAATATCCCAAGGCCCGTGGCCAAGAATCTCTCGTAAGCTCAATGGATCTCATATCACAAGCTCAATCTTGACGAAAACAACTTGATTCATTGAGTCTGATTATAAATTCAATCCATAATTTCGGTTCTCGGTATGGGTTCAATTCAACCAAGCCAATCTTGTCCGCCACTACGAGACACAGCACTCTTCAATCCCATCAAGGTGGGCAAGTTGCATTTGCGCCATCGAATTGTTCAAGTGAGTGCGTAAGGGGGGAGTTTGGATGCACATAGACTCACAAATTGAAATACTCAGGCCCCTCTGACACGAATGAGAAATGAATTTGTCTCGCGTGGTATTTATATCCCCGTCGAAAGGGCTGTGAAATATTATTCAGACCGGGCCTCCTCTGGTGGGTTACAGATCACCGAAGCTACAGACATATGCTTGGATGCAAGTGCCTATCCCGGCTGTCCTGGAGTATTCGCGCCCGCACAACTTGAAGGATGGCGTAAGGTAACTAGCGCTGTCCATCTGAAGGGTGGAAGTATCATATGTCAGCTTTGGCATACTGGACGAGCATCGTCGACGGGCATGCGGGGAGGAAATCCGTCAGTATCATCTAGTGATATTCCCATGCAAGGCAACTACTTGGATGGGTCTACTTGTGCTGATGGGCCCCCACGGCCCTTGACTGTGGTCGAGATCCATGAGTTGGCGCTGGAGTGGGCAGCCGCCGCCAAAAGAGCTGTGAATGAAGCCGGTTTCGATGGTGTCGAGATTCATGGTGCGAATGGGTACTTGCTCGACCAGTTCCTCCACGACAACGTCAATCAAAGAACCGACGAATATGGTGGTTGTATTGAAAATCGGTCACGGTTTGTGTTGGAAGTCCTCGTGGCTGTGTGTGAAGCGATCGGCCCAGAACGTGTTGGGATCCGTCTTTCTCCCTACAATTATTTTCAAGACACGCGAGACAGCGACCCCAATAAGCATTGGTCCTACCTTTGTGAGAGGATCGCAAGCTTGCCTGACCCCCAAAGACCTGCTTACGTTCATATGTGAGTACTCAGCGAACAGCCACACATGTTGTTCACACGAGCGAGCCACTGAACCTTGAGTACGTAGGATTGAGCCCCGATTCGACGAAGTACTTGATGAGCAGCAAAAGATGGAATCACTAGCGGAATATACCACCAGTGAGGGGGCTGAGAAGCTACCGACGAAAAGCAACTCGCTGACGCCATTCCGCAACATTCTAAAACCAGCAGGAATAACTTTTCTTGCGGCAGGAGGTTTCAACCGTGACAACGCCGCCCCAAAAGTTGAAGAAGACGCTGCGGATCTAATCGTATTCGGACGTCACTTTATCGCTAATCCGGATTTGGTGGGAAGGCTGGAAAATGGATCGAACCTGAATCCATATGATCGTTCCACCTTCTACGGGGCTGAACCCCTAGAGAGGGGTTATAACGATTATCCGTTCTTTACTGACAGTCGAGCATAAAACATAGTCTTAAGTAGAGCTAGAGGATAGACAATTCGATTCAATAGGACTATTGCGGATGTGCCGGCATCGCAACAACACTGAGTCTTCCTAGAAAACCAAAGCACAACGACATGTACCTACCGCTTTCTTTCTCTATTACGAAGACGTGGACATCATGTATCATGTGATGCCGTCTTAATTGTTCTTGGGCTTCGATGTTCTGATAACAACTGTCTTTTTCGTGAATACCTAGTTACAATCTCCGCATATTGGTGCTGGCCTTTGATCCGCGGATGCCCAGGTGGTGTCTGGCAACAACAAATAATGGACGTAGTAATTACACATCGCAAGGATGCTGATCTCGGTATATAATTCTCAAAGCTTAGCGCTATTAAGCTGCGATCCTGGATGCTCAATGTTTTCATGATCTAACCATCTGATATCCACATCTTTCCACATATCATAAGTCAACAACCATCGCCCAACGCCGTGATATCTCCACGGGAACGGATCGTCGCCTGTCTCATGAACCTCGGGTAGCTTTGCATCTTGGCTACTGAGCCACTGTCGATCCAGTTCCTCGAAATGTCTCATCCTTTCGTCGCGCTGACGCTGTTCGTCACCATCATGTAGATGGTAAATCCATTGGTTATACGTCCCCCTTCTGACCACTTCCTCTGTTCTCTCACGTCGGCATTTCTCGTATACCTTCAATGCCTTCTTCTTCTCCGTCGCGGAGATCCCCTTCATTCGTCCCAAGCAGAGACCTAGAACTCCAGCATCTTCAATGGCCATGCCCGCCCCGCTCGCCAAATACGGCAACGTAGCGTGCACCGCGTCGCCCAGCATGGTGAATGTGCCTGACGGGTGAGACCAGGTAGGTTCAAGTCCAGGTCGAATCATCAACCGCCACTTCAGGACGGAATCGCAAAGGGACAACAACTTCGAAATACGTGGGTCCCAGTCGGCAAAGTGGGCACGCATTTCACCAATATTACCCTCAAGCGTATTAGCATCTGCGGGCAGGTCGTCTGGCACAAGAAGCACCATGTTGAAGAGCAGATTAGGGTCCTCCAGATAACTGTCGCTCGACGCTGCCGTAGATCTGAGAACATAGTTAACCGCATGCTTATCCGGTCCGATCCAGTAATTGACTTGTGGGTTCTCAACGAATTTGCGCAAATCAGGATCTTTGCGCATGCTGTCAGTGTTGAGAAGAAGGCGGTAGGCCAGATCACCAGTAGGTATGGGAGGATCTTCTCGGCCCAAAAACATCTCGCGCATTTTGGAATTGATGCCATCCGCTCCAACGACAAGATCAGCTTTGAATGTCTTTCCGTCTGCAGTACCAACCGTGCATGTGTCCTGTCCAGGACTGAACACTGTTACTCTCGCGTTTGTGACGAGTTCTGCTCCAAGATCTGCTGCTTTGCACAGGAGGCATCTGTGGAGGTTCATGCGATAAAAGTCCCAGAATGGAGCTCCGCTTGCTACCGTGTAAGCATTGTAGTCCATGCTCGACAGATGGTTGCCTCTCCATCCGATGAAATTGCAATGGGAGGGGCTTGTAGCGTATGGCTCCAGTGAAGTGTTGAGACCCCAAGAATGTAGAACACGTGCAGAATTAGGAAGAACCTGGATTCCTGCCCCTACTTCGCCAATCTCAGAGGCTGCCTCAAGCACTGTGACGTTGTGGCCAGCGAGAAGGATCGCGATGGCTGCTCCAAGACCACCCAAGCCCGCCCCAACGACAATGACCTGGCCGATTTAGCAAATCCGTACCAAAACCATAAAAGAATGAGGCTCAACTAAAAAGGGACTTCTCTCAACTGACATCCAATTTGCTTGCATCATCCCTCTCAATCTTCGTTTGGACGGACATCTTTTCCCGAGGTTCACGGGTATTATACGAAATGCGCTGGCAGCCTGGATGATGGACAAAAAGCTACCATAATCTTTCAATGCTTTGGCTGAATTATTGGAGGTTGCCCGCTTTGGGAAACAGTGGAAATGCGAAGATATTATCCCTCGGTCTTGGCGATCCGCGTCGACTGACCGTAGCTTTTCTGCTGTGTTGGCTAAGTCCAAATTGGCTTCGTATCTTCTTTATCCTAACCACATCGATATGGAGGTTTAGAATGGAGCGCACCGCTGCCATGAATTTGGACGCCTAAGAAACGCCATAGGCCGCCTGAGGTGTTTGGTTCGAGTGGGGATACGTAACGTCCTCCTCCCCACTTATGCTGCTCGATGCAAACCACAAGAGTGGGGTTGAAGCCGGTTCGGAATGGGATATGATAAGGCAACTCAAGATTGTACGATCGTTCGGCTCAATGCAAAGACGTCAGCTTCTACATCCCCTCATCCCCCATCTACGCCAGCACACCAGTACATTCTATGGGTTAATCCCCCTCAACCTTGCTTTGATCAAGGTTTTCCCACTTACGCTTCCACGAGTGAAGATGGAACAGCAGGCGGGCTTAGCACCGAACGGCCACCCAAGCGACGTCAGACGAGCAGGGAACCCTAAGAAATTCGTATGCAGCCATTTTGGGTGCAAAAAAAGGTTTACTCGAATGGAGCACATGCAACGCCACGCCTTGAATCACACGGTTGGGTCTTCAACTTGCCCTCGGTGCAATGCCCACTTCAAACGTCCAGATTTGTTAGGTAAAGTCCCATCAATCAGCCGGCAAATCCCCGAGGCCACTAACAATGGCGCAGCAAGACACATGAAGCGGCACCAGCAAAGAGACTTGGAAGCTGGTGGGCCAGGCTGTGGGAACCTCGATACAAGGAAACGGGCTTGGAAAGCCCCAGACGGAACTGTTGTTGAGAAACGGTCTCGACTCCAGGGGGCTGGGGTCTCAAGTTCATGGGACTTTGATGGCATAGGGAACTCAGCTCCAATTATATCGCCGCCTCTTTCCGACGAAGGCAGACTCAGCCTGGACTTTCACTTAGGGTTCCCAGGTGAGAACCAAGCCGCTGTTTGTGTGGACTTGGGATCCTCCTCAGCTGTACCGCAAGGAATTGCTCCTCGTCACGCACCTCAGCAGTTTTTCGAGGACTATACACAACCATCTATATCGATACCGAGTACGCAGCTGGCTCCGAATCATGGCCAACTCGAGTACCATCCTGCTTTGCAACCTGACACGGCCAGTTCATTCAATATGCCGTATACCACTGCTTTAGATTACAAGTGGCTTTTCGATTTAGAATCAGCAGCTGCCTCTGGTCTTGGCGTCAACAATCCTCAGATTGCCTTGGCGGGTTTGGGAACGATGCAAAATCAGCATGGAGGACGCAGGGAGGGTATAATGATGACAGAGCAGCCCCTTCAAAATGCAACACCGCAGTCGAGTACCTTTCACACAATGAGTTCATCCGCGGCGGATGGATTCGATGACGGCCAGCAGAGTCGGAGGAATTCTGCTGCATCCTTGCCGGCTTCTCCTCTAGAAGGCAACAACCCTCGCCAGCGTCATTCACATTCACAAGTACGCACCAGAAGCACCGTTTCGAAGACAGCTGTTCCTCAGGCCCGTGACTCTGGTAACCACGCAAGCGCCATTCATGGCGTCAGAGAATCTTCGAGTGATCATAGCAATGCCTCAAAGCGTGGCTTCCACTTGAGCCAAGAGAGACCATCAAGGCCAGAGAACCCCCTATCAATGCTTCGAAAACCAGACTTGCTGCCACAAGTCAGTCAGTCCGCTCGGGAAAGGCTCCTGGTAGTGATCGAAACCGCGAAGCCGAACATCCCCAACCAGTCTGTGGATTCCTTGGTACGCAATCACCCATTGCTAACCCACGAATCCCTTCAGTCTTGGCTAGACCTTTTCTTTCTCCGGTTCAACACAGCTTATCCCCTCATCCACGTGCCTACGTTCGATCCAGGCGAGGTCGAGCCGCTCCTCCTTCTCTCAATCATACTACTTGGGGCCACCTACGGCGACAAGAACGCGCATCAACTCGCAGTATGCATCCACGATGTGATACGTCCTCTCATCTTTGCTCATGCAGGCTTTTCTCCGCGCCCGGAGCTATGGACCTTGCAAACAATACTTCTGGTTGAATGCTTTGGCAAGTCACGAGCGGGCCAAAAGCAACACGATCTCAGCCATCTATTCCATGGTCTCCTTATCAATCTGATCCGGCGATCGGACTGTCAGTCCATCACCAGAGCGCCACAGCCACCACATGAAGGAGCAGATGTGTCGATTCTCAACAAGGCTTGGATGCAATGGGCTGAATTGGAGCAGAAGAAGAGACTGGCGCTGCTGTGCTTCATGTGGGACACACAGCATGCTGTGCTTTTCTGTCAAAGTCTGTGTATGTCAGCATTTGAACTTCGATGCACGATGCCTTGCACTCAAAGTATTTGGGAATCTTCCGATGCGAATTCTTGGGCCAACGAATGTCGTCGCTCTCAGCCTAACTTATCGCCACTCAATTCTACCGGACCGACATTTCTTTCAACCCTCAAAACATATCTCTCAACGACTACTGGCTCCATGTTTGGGGGGGAAATGAGCGCTTTGGGGTTAGTCCTAGTACTACATGGCATAATGTCAATCGCCTGGGACATGCAGCGGCGCGACCAAACGTCTCTCGGTGTCAACTCCATAATTGGCACGATCAGCTGGAGGAGTCTACTGAGCAAAGCTTACGATAGGTGGAAAACCGACTTTGACCAGTACTTTGAGAATGTTGCTGCCTGCGGAAATGCCCAATTGACTGCCGAATGGAAGGCCTTTGCGACCGCATATAGAGCAGTCTATCATGCCGCACAGGCGTTGCTCAATATGGACTTCCTAGACGTACAAATCTATGCCGGCGCGCGTCACATCCTTGGCCGGCCAGTGCAACAACAAGATTACGTCCGCTCATCTCGAATTGTGAAAAAATGGGCAACTAAAGACAGGGAGCGTGCAGCTGTCGCTACTTGGCATGCTGCTAGTATGCTCTACGAGATCGTAGCCGTCAAAGAGCAAGACCAAGACTTACAAAGCGACAAAAGTCAGACACCCGGTATCACGTATACCAATCTCTTCCATGTCCCATGGTGCCTCTACCTCGCAGCTCTGACAGCCTGGGCTTTTCATCATGCCAAGCCTCTACCTAAAGCTCGCGAAGCGACAGCTAGGTTATTTATTGAAGAAGAAGAGGACTCTTCTGGGGACGATCATGACAGCAGTGATGAAATCGTCTGGGATGCGCAAAGGGAGATGGACGCACTCGTCACAGAAACGGTCGCATGCAATGGGATACAGGACCCGATAAAGAGAATACTGTCTCACCAGGGTCGAAAAGGCACATATGGTCTTGTATGGGTGGTAGCAGATCATTTGTCAACAGTCCGATGGGGCATCGTGCATGCTGGGGTCTCTGTGCTGCGGGGACTTGTACCGACTAGATTGATTAACCAGTATGAAGATGCTTAAGTTAAGTAGAGAAACGAGATAATTCACTTCGTAAATTGCTGCCCAAATTCAAGGTCTCACTTTCGTTGTGTCGTAGATGGGCTTTGCTGCTGTTGGCATTGAGTCTATGCTATACCGTCAGATCTCTGTTCCCGTATACCGTATAAATACGGCTTAAATTAATAAGCTACCCTTACGCAATTCAAATTGAGAACGGCGCGATTTCTCGAGTGTATATAAATCTAAAGAATATATACCTGCCAAAGGGTGTAAAACAGTTAGTCACATACATCGGAATAATCTGCATATAAATATAGACTACGTATATATATCGGGAGAAATATATACCTGCCGGAAAGGCATATTCCTTCCGGAAGGGTATGTAAGGTCTGAAGTAAATAAGATCTAAAGTGCGAATACTATATAAAGGGCGCGTTAGCCCTATATTGCCTCGGCATAAAGATTAGCCGTTAGCCGTTCAAACGACTCCTTTAGGTCCTTTCTTATAAAAAGACCCTATGCCTTAAGGCCTTCGTTATTAAGCGAGGCTATTAAAGCGAAACTTTAGAATAATTCTTAAGGACTATTACCTTAGCTCTTTAAATTAAGGTTCTCGCAGGCAGCAGGTAACTACCTACCAAGGTAGGTAGCTAATAGCCTAGTATTCTTGCCTTCCCCCTTCCTTCCTTTATTCGAAAGTCTGCTATTACGCCTAGTACCCTCGTACGCCCTCTGGATCTTACGTACTTGATATACTCAGTTTATTTCGTTCTAAGCCGCTTACAGCTTTAAGCGGCTTATTAAAATAAGCCGCCCCCGTTCTGCTTACGATTTGAGCGATGCACGCCTTTTTAAGCTGTGCACGCATAGGACGTAGGAATATAGATCTTGCGGCATGGTGTATTTATTAGTTAGGTTGTACCTATTTAGTGGCGGTGGATTTTGCAAATTCAACAGCCTCTGCATTCCATCTGAGCTTCACTATGTTACTCAGGGTCTGAAGAATTTTTGGGCAAAATTTCCAGCCTACCTCTGCTTGTACTCGTACCTCTTCTCATCGACAGTGTCCGCAATGGCTCACGAGTCTCTACCGCCAACTTTGATAAACCCGGTCTCAACACCGGGACCCCAATGCCAAAGAAGAAAGCGCCGTGCGATTTTACAGCGGACATGTTATTTCAATCCCGTGAAACGTCCTACATACGGAACATGATCAAATGTTACTATAGGGTCGAAGCAGCGGCTCACCAGGACGAAAATCGCAACCTCGGGCCACTGCACTATTCATCGTCTTTGCTCGTACTCGACGGGACTGTGACTCCTCTTAGTCATGCCATGCCACACAGTGTAGTAGAGACATGTCGATAACGTGGGCTTGACCATCAGTGCCGTTGTTTTTGGAGACAAGCGAGGTATCAAAGCGACCCAATGGGCTGTTTCTGGTGGTAAAGCAACTAGTTCAAATGCTTCGTAGGTACGCCCCTCTGCACAGCTGCATCGACCGTTTGGATCCACTTACCCGTCGAAATACTTCGATAGTCTATTAGGGAGGCTCGCTCTTCCGCAGCTGAAGACATACTAGCTTATTACACATCAGGATACCAGTGATCGCAAGCAATGGCTGCACATTCAGCCTCTTTGTCCACACCTCGAATAGCCCATTAATTCCATTGGGGCCTAGACGTGGAACGCACATTGCAAATTGAGTGTCCGAGTGCCGGGAAACAGTATCATGGCAGCTTACAGGGGCGAAGCGGCGAAGCACTCCTCCACGCCTTTCACCCAGTCAGATCGTGATCGGGCCACATTTTCTTCTACAATCGCCAGGATCTCTAGGTGGCCTCATCGCCTCAGCAGACAAATTCGGCAAGATATGGCGATCCAGCCGTTGCATCATGTCAAGATTCTTACAGCCAGCCATGCGTATACTGTGCTCGCCCTCAGGACAAGTTCCAAGGTTTGCTTGCTGCCTAGGTCGTTGATTCTAGAGAATTGCCGAACTTCTGCAGCCTGCAGAGCCAACCTGCAGAACCAACAGCAACAGTAGTCAAACCAACAAAAGCAGACACGTTCCGCTAACAAGGGTACCCACCCCTCAGTATTCAGCACCACGACTTTCATCCTCTAGGTGTTTACTAATTTTCAAGTCAAACGTTCATCAATCCTGTCAAAATTAACCGTTTTCATTTCGCACTCATTCCCAATGACCGGCACTTACGATATTCTCATCATCGGCGGAGGCCCCGCTGGCCTCAGCGCCGCCGCATCCATTGTCCGTCAAGACCATAGTGTTTACCTGTTCGATTCTCAACAATACCGCAATGCCTTTGCGACCCATATGCATACTGTTCCCTCATGGGACCACCGCGAACCTGCCGAGTTTCGTGTTGCATGCCTGAAAGAGCTGGAGCGTTACGGCACCGTCACGATTGATCGTACCGAGGTTGAGAGCATTCAGCAAGACGATAATGGCATGATCGAGGCTACTGGCAGTGGGAAAACGGTGAAGGGCAAGAAGCTTATCCTGGCTACTGGCGTCGAGGATATTTTTCCTGACATTCCAGGCTATGCCGAATGTTGGGTCTCGGGCATGTGGGTAACTAGTTCATGAACAAATTCTCTCAACCAAACTTGAGTCACTGACAACGACGCCAACTAGCTTCCACTGTCTGTACTGCCACGGATGGGAGGAGAAGGGCCATCCCTCGGTGGGCATGTTGGCTGAGGGTGATACAGGCAACGTTCTTGTCGCTTTGCACTTTGCCCGCCAGGCCCTTCGTCTTGCCCACCAGGTGACGCTATACACCAACGGCAACGCAGAATTGGCCAAGCAGCTCACGGAAGCGTTGGCAGCTGCCCCGGCGCCGATGACTATCGAGGACAAGAAGATCAAGACATTGGTCAAGGGGCCTCAGCGTGCGGAGATGATTATCGAGCTCGATGATGGCACCAGCAGGACTGAGGCGTTCCTGGCTCACAAGCCCAAGACCAAGCTGAGAGGATCGCTAGCGCAGAAATTGGGTCTACAGCTTACGCCGATGGGTACAATCAAGGTTAACCCACCATTCAATCAGACGGATTTGAAGGGCGTTTTTGCTGCTGGAGATTGTGCGTCGCCTATGCATACGATCACCGCCGCTATGCACTCTGGAACTTGTACTGGAGGAGGGGCTCCGTTACAAATTCAGGCTGAAACATTAAACCAAAAAGCCATTTTTTGATATTCCTTTGTGTCATGGTTGTAATGAGTCACTATAGCTCTCTATCCCAATGAATCGAATGCTATTCAGGGTCACAGTTAGTACCGCTTATATATCTTCTCTGCCACAGTTGCAAATACCGCCTAATGTCATACTAACTCACAACCTAGGTATAGTGAGCCTGCTTCATACTAATAACTCGGTCAAAGTCCTGTATGGGACGATAGCAAGTTCACAATGGACTGCTATTTGAGATTTAGGTCCCTCTGCCCGAGGCTTTTTCCTGGCTCACTATGATGGCATAATACATATGTTACTGGCTGCTTTGATCGTAGACATGTAAATTATTTTGCTAACGCTTTGTCTAGCTGTGCATTCAGTGGCACATGAGGTTGGGCCAGCTCTTGTAACGTGTCAAGTAGCACAGGCAGTATGTGTACCTGCTACCGACCGTACATTTGTAAGAGGGTGCCGAGGGCAGTGTGTGCAGTACTGCAGCCAAGATTCCAGGCTCCATCGAGTTGGTTGCTTGGCCGAGCGGCACAGTCAAGACTGTTTTTAAGCCATGCGGCACAGTGAGGATGTGACGTGACTTCGAAGATGGAACCTGGTTGCGTGTTGGCGCTGTTCCTAATGCACAATGGGGCACAGCCCAAGGCTCAGGTAAAACAAGCCAACCGAGATAGAATCTGAGAGGTGACTCAGCCGATGGCGCCATGTCTAATGAATGTACAGATCGTGATGAGGTCCACACCATCATGCTTCTCCTCGCAGTACCCAACCACTCCTCTTGCTGCACGTTAATGAACATTTTTTTTTTTTTTTTTTTGCAAGCTCATTAAGTTTGTTGCTGTAGTAGGTTCACAAGTCTTCCAATCTGCCTCTCCAATGACTGTAGTTCAATTTTAATGATTCTTACGGGAGTAAACGCAAACTGACGCATGTATTAACATAGTATTACAATAACAGTTCGATTCTCAAGATGTCAGCCCACAAGCAACACCCATTGGTGGCGCACCAACCTCTTAGGCTGTTGTTCCAGGTGTCATATATCGTCGCGGTGTTGCTGCTTCTGCCGTATTATGGAATCATTTCCTTAATACCTTCCCTACGGCCCATTCGGAGCTGGACCGCCAGGCAAACGTTCATGTCGCGCCTTATCTACCCATTTCTGGATGCACAGTCTCGTGTTGGGATCACAGAGACCCTCAACCTAAAGTCGAGAAGTGAGGGTGAGAGATTTCAAACGTTGCCAGTGCCCTCTTCGGATCTTTTTAAAGGCCCTTTGGTTTCGAAGACCGCCAGGCCCGCCAAGGTTGGCGGGACCTGGTTTCCAAATATGCCTGACGGTGACGTAACTTCGAAGACGGTCGTCCTCTACTTCCACGGCGGAGCCTTCGTTCAAGGCGACGGCCGAACAGCGGCGTATGGATCCATTGCAAAGAAGTTCTTGGACACAGGTACTGCAAACGCTGTCTTCTCCTTGCAATATCGTCTGAGCGGTTACGGTGGCCTCAATCCCTTCCCTGCTGCGCTACAAGACGCGCTATCGAGCTATGTTTTTCTTCTGGACACACTTCATATCCCACCCGCTCAGATCCTCCTTGGTGGGGATAGTGCCGGCGCGAATCTGGCGGTGGCTCTGTTGCGGTACCTACACGAGTTTGAATCTGTGATACACAAGCCTAATCCCAAGTGTGCCATCCTAATCTCACCCTGGGTGGAACCCTTCTATTACGACTCCAGAGGAAACCCGCATCGTGGAACGGACTTCATTCCTGGCACATTCGGAGGTAATTATCGCCTGTCCCTTTCCTTGATTTCATGTCATATCATGGTAAAGATGTTGTGGTTGGTGCCTTCAACTTGCTAGATCAACAGCTGATGAGGAGTAGTCTGGGGCGCTCATTCGTATGCGGGATCCCGTCCTGATCCAGAGACTGACCCATACATCACTTTGTCACGCAATCCGTTCCCTACTCCTGTTCCCATATTTGTGAGTGCGGGAACTGCAGAACTGTTTTTCGAGCGTATTACCAAGTGGGTTTTGGAGATGCGCGGCATCAAAGGGAATACTGTGGAACTGTACAACGAGGAGAACGCGGTCCACGATACCTTTTTTGTTGGTGACTTGATGGGATTTGCGGACAGCGCCTGGCTTGTTGCAGCTCAGATGGCAGAGTTCGTGAAGAAGCTGTAAATATGCAGTCAGGAGACAAATCAAGCCTGTGAATTCTGTTTGGAGCCCAATCCTCATCCCGACGGCTTTGTGACTCGCCGCCAAGGCTACGTTGCGCAGATGGTTGGAACTGAATCGCTTGCAACAATCGCATACAACGACACAAGGGAATTCTTGATCGACGCGTATGGTTTTTCTAAAGACCACATCTTCTAAAACTGGAGCACTAATATTGTATTGACGAAAGGCATTATAACAATGACCAAGGGCTATGGTGCCAACGTTGCCTATTTTGAACTCGCTCATCGGCCAGGATCTTCGTGGCTCATGGGACTATATTGCTTTTGACAGAAGGATCATGTGAATTGACAAGGTGGAAATCAACCAGAACATGCTATTGATAATGCTGACGTTTGCGACCCAACCACGTCTTCTGCAGTGGACTTTCACCGTGTGATTGTGGAACGACAGGCAATAGCTAATGCATTTATGTAGCACTCTACTGACTTTGTAATAGAAATACAAACCTCCTGAGCTTTCGTAGAGATTCCCTTCCTACATGAGGTAGTATTTTTGACTTGGCTTGTGAGCCACGCGGCCTTTCACGCATCGGATATTTCAAATGAGGATCTCTTGTGTGGCCTGCCTTTTTGAAACATAACGGATCGTCCGCAGGGCACTTGTTACGGAAGGTGAGGAACTAACAACCTCGGAGCCGAGAGTCTGGTGGGATTATAATGCAGGTCCGCATGCAGCGTAGACGTTTCCACTCAGGAATTTATGCAGGCACGGAAATCATTATACAGGGTCACCACTACGTCAAAAGCTTGGGGCCTTATACGGCAACGTATACCTGAACAGGTACATAGTCACCGAATAAATACCCCGGTACCTCACCACGCCACACTAAACAAGCACCTACCGACAAGAGGCTCGAGCAACTATCTTATATTAAGTAGTAAAGTTCGTTCTATGTCACGTCGATAATCATTGCACTACCACACTCGTTCAAGCATTGGTCGCTATGAATTTTATCTCTCTCCCATTTTTTGCGATTTGCGTTGGCCTAGTATGCGGACAGTACCTCACAAATGGCACCTTTTTGACGGAAGGGGAATACAGCGTTCGCTATGACACGGGAACATTCGGTCCAGAAGTCGAGGAGTTCCACTACTTCTTTGATCAATGGCGTGCGTCAAAGTGGAGACATGTTTTTCAGTCTAAAACGAACCCAGAGTCTGACGATTTCTCATTTAGCCACGGGTATTGCGCGGTCCATGCATGGGAAGACTATGGTGTCTTATTCCAGAGGCACCGACTACGCTTTTACGGTAGGGCTGATCGAAAACACGACCTACGAGGATGCGTATCCATCTTTGGAAATCAACACGCCTTCTGGTGACCTGATTACCTACATTGACGGAATCGCGTATGGCAATAATGACACTGCCGCGTTAGTCAGCGTGTCGTCTCTTTATACATCAACAGACAGTGCGTAGCATCAATTTGCAGACGATGTAGGTGCCATGAGAAAAGCTAAGAACCGCAGATGTCATTTGGGCCCTTGACACTGGCCGCCCAAAGCTGAATGACTCCACTCTAGCCCTTGCGCGACAAGGCGGTCCAAAGCTGAGTAGGTTCCTCATTGGCCCCTGATTCCGATCCCTTTGAATCATTAATCATTATCACGGTCACGTATGGGAAGAGAACTATCCTGTCCGAGAGTATCTTTGCGTTAGTGTGGCCACTGACATTTATACGGAAACAGTGGGTTTTGTGGGACACGACGGGTCTATTTCCTCCAACTTAACACTTCCCGTTTCCGATACCTGCGTAAGGCAGGACTCGTATCTTCTCGAGGTGCGCTTCAACCTGCTCGCCAACGTCACGGACTCAGGTGCAGGCATTGCATACATCGTCGACTCGCCTCCAGACTCCAACCGCACGGCACTTATCATGTTTGACCTTGGAAGTGGGGACTGCTGGCGCCGACTGGAATCCGACCCATCGACGCTGCCCGTGAAAGGAGATGTGCCTTCTTACAATGGAGTGCCTTTTTATCCAACAACCGACTACAGAAGCAACGGACTGTATGGTATTGAATTGAGTTACTACGGCGACATCCTTTATTACCACTCGAAGTCTTCAGATTATTTTTATAGTATCCCTACGTCCTTACTCAATTCACCTAACGCTTCCACTGATGCTACAGCCCAAGCTGCTATTCAGAATCTCGGGCAGAAGGGGGGGAAATCGAATGGATTGGCAAGTGACTCCAACGGAATGGTCTATATGCTCATGCCAGAGAGTAACGCTATATATTTGTGGAATACGACACAAGGAGTTGCCGAACCATATGTCAGGGACGATCGATCAGTGTATCCGGAGCGGGCATTTGTCGACTTTTGCGATGGATATATCTACTGGATTGCTACACAACTGCAGTATCAGCCTAGTTGGAACGGTGGTCTTGGTAAGTCCTTTCTCTGCCTAATTCGCTTATTCGTCCCTTTGACTTGATTCTCTTGTCATGCTTACGTCAGTCTTGCTAATTAACGCTCGTAAACGCAGATGGACGTCAATACCCTGGCTTAGTCCTCAGATCAGTCGTTCCAAACAACGCAACCAAGGATATATTTTTAGGGCCTGGGGATCCGACCGGTAACACTTGCATTGTGTCCAACCCAAAGTGAGCTATATTTTACATAGAAGCTTGAACTTTAATATAAACCTGATACAGATATCTATAAGATTGTAGACGTCCTGTTCAGGAATTATTCCTCATTAGCTACATCTAAGTCTTGTACTATAAACCTGAGAGGGATGTTTTGTGAAACAGTATAACTTATAGTGTAAGAAGGGCAAGTGGCTTAGTTCTTATACAGCGCCGGTTCTTCTAGACCAGCAAGACAAGCAGGCAAAATAATTACCTAACCAGGCCCTGACATCATTGTAAGGCAAAGCATGTTTATATTACCGAACTCATGAAATACTAATGTAGCCAATGTTTCCAAATACAATCCACTGAATATCCATACTGTCGATCTTAAAATGTTACTAAATTCTTACGAGTTCACATTCTATCTTCCATAAAAACATGCGATGACCTGTTGATAGATAGGTTTCAATGTCGCAATGGGCTATCTACCTACATCTCGACATCCACTTATAGGCAAAGGATGTAAGTAAAAGTTTGCTGTGGCAGTGGGGCGAGCGACCTCTATGAAGTTCAACCGCTACTTGTTAAGCATTAAGTTGGGCGTATCAGAGTTATAACACTGCACTCTCTAGTATGCTTGTCTCTAAAGCTGGGGTTGAACGTATTGCCAACATGTGGGGGTAAGCTTCAATATCGATATTGCTAATAAAGGGTGGGGTTCGATTTTGCATTTTATTCTTCGGGCTTTCTGTTCTTGTATCGAGTCCAAAGCTCTTCTTCGATATTGGTGCGGACTAGACCCTTTTGAGCTAGTCCGCCTTTCTGAGCTTGCGCTGCATCACCTTTTGGCCCAGCCTGGGCGTAATAAGAGAATCGTTTCCGCGATACCACATAAGCCAGGAACCGCATCTACCGAGCGCGATGAATGGTATGATCTCAATATTTGAACGATGCAGCTCGGTCTCGGGCGTCGTAATCGTGTTCGTCTCCAATTGAACGCGTTGAATTGATCATGTAACGCACTCCGCTTCTCCTGATCAAAGTTTATCAGATGTAGAGAAGGCCGTATGCGGTGTGGGCATAAATTCAATTATCGACCTCGGGACTTGAGACGTGCCGTAACTATAAATAACAAGCAGTGTTGACCCATTCTTTTGTCAGTATAACGTGATATTCATTCTCATGGGGGTACTCTTGCAACTAAGTCCTTAACATGGCAACGAAAACTAATACATCAACCGATATATCGCGCATCACTCTGGATGCAAAGCCAGAAGGTGGCCGAGATGTACACAGTCATATGGACTTCCTCGACGATAGTGTGCATCTTGATTTTCCCCTAGTTCCAGCGGGGTGAGTATTGGTCACTCCTATCCTCTGCATATAGTTATCGTCATTGTTAATCCAGAGATCACATAATAAGTGCAGTGAAACCCGATCCAGATCACGCCTTCACAACCCATCCAGTCGTTGTAAGGGACCTGCGCGGAAAAGAGGATCAGTTTTCGATGGACGTCAATGGATTTCAATTTCTCAACCACAAGAGCGCCTTGAAGTCTGAGGAATTTTACGATCGCACCAAGTATCCAACGTACACTAAAGAAATTGAGGAGCTTTTGAGAAAGGAGTATGTCTGACCAACTCTCAATTGATGCGCTTGGTCTTCTCGAGGCCTAGTATCAGGGCCAGCACTGACAGCTGTAAAAGAACAGGAGCATCCCGCATGGTGCTGATAGGTCATATGGTCCGTGCTGGGCCGTGGAATCCAAAGGGTTTCAATACAGGCCCGTCCTTATTCGTTCATTGTGACGCTACTATGGATAGGACGATTGATATGCTGAAAACCATTTGTGGTGACGAGTCTGAGGAATTGCTTAAGAAGAGATGGGCCCAAGTCAATGTTCGTGCCACGGTCCACCTGATCCAGCGTTGAAACAATCCCATTCAGAACTAACGAACCCTCCTGTAACAGGTTTGGCGGCCGATCAAGACTATTAAGAAAGCACCCTTCGCTCTAATGGACTTTTCGTCGATTCGAGAAGAAGATATGAGGAAACGTGGTTATAAGCATATGAACGGGAGCGCTTATAACCAAACCAGCAAGCTGGTGACTAGTGAGACAGTATATCCGATGTGGAAGCCCGACCAGCAGTGGTACTACCAGAGCTTCATGCAGCCGTACGAGGCCATGATCTTCACAATTGCGGCTTCGGACCACAGCAAAGCTTGGTTTGTGCCGCACTCGGCTTTCGTAGACCCGGAATTTGAGAACGAGGATGACAGAGAGAGTATTGAAACAAGAGTCTTTATTTTTTGGGACTAAAGAGGGAGCGCTCTAGCCCTTTTGCTTTACCAATTGAGAACTCTTCTTTGCAGCTTTGTGTGCCCAAATTGAGATTAATTGATCGACAAGTGGATTTTGCTAGATACGCGCGTCGGCGTCCTTTACAGCTTACTTATTTATTTCTTTCCGTAATCTCCCAATGACTTATTCACATCCTTTGAGTCTGCGCTAACTATAAGCCATTCGCGGTATTACTAAAGACAAATTTAATTATTATAACCGCTGGGAAGGGCGGAGTCTTTCTTCAGTCCTATGATAACTGACGTGGAGTAACAGATCTGAACATAGCAGCTATAGCTCCTATACCTATATAGTATCCAAGCTACAATACGTCCGAGAATTTTACTATTATTTCGCGCTAAGAACTTTCTCGCTATCTATTATGCGCATAGACCACGAGTACGCCAGGAGCATCAACATCAGAATTTTCTTGCTGGCATGAGTTGTGATAAATGGCAAAGAATGACTTGGTAAGCTGCCAGTGATATCCAGCGGTGTAGGCACTCAATGCGACGCGACGTCTTTGTTTTGGCCCATTCAGGATGCAGAACTTGAATGCACCTCTTGGTACAGTTGCGCGATGTCACGAGTCGCTGGTTTCGAAATTACATAAGCTTGTCGGTTCTTGCTGAATTCCTCGATGTTAGTTTCCATCATATGGCTATCCTTGCTGCAAGGTATTACCCTATTCTGTAACTGAATATTTGGAACAGTCTTTGCAACGAAGCTAATCATCTAAACGATCATATCTAGGTGCCTTTGGGTAATTTTCCAGTTGACTTCATCGAATTGCTCCCAACCTTTTCGAACGACAGTGCAAGGTCACAGTAACAGGAATGATCTATGTTGTTGTCAGACGTGACATCCATGTCTCTTTGCATCGGCTTAAGTGGGCAAAGACTCGGCGTTAGAGCTCACATACTGAAAGTTAGCGACTATACTGAACTCGAAAAATATAGTAAGATCGCTGACCCTTAAGGTTTTGTTATTTCGGGTCATGCTAGAATTTCGCGCTGCCGTTGGCGCAAACATATCGACAAGTCAAGGTTAGTACCGATCAGATAAGAATTGCAGAGTTGTGTGAAGAGTGACTACCCGAATAGTCTCGTGTCTTACTATAGAGGACAGAATGGGATATGGACGAAGAAACTTATGGAACGTAGTTCGCGCCTAGATCAATATATACGTGCTTATAATAATTTCATGAATATGGCATCGGAAGACAGATTCAAGTGCTGACTTCCACCTTTGCAAATATGAAAACAGAAGCTTTTACAAAAAATAGTACATACTGTTGAGCTATCCCGAAACCCCAGTGTATACGATGTGGACAACGCCAAAGGTTACATTTTCTGGCTTCCGATGGAAATTCAACCAGGCCAATAAGATGTCTAGGTACTAAAGAAAGGACGGCTTGCACGCGATCAAAGTCCTAGTGTAACCTTTTGACCCCAGTACTATGCAGTCCCAATACTATGCAGTGTAACCTTCTACCAACAGCACTTTGCACATCCACGGTCGTTGGGCGACCAACAGCAGAACATTGAGCGCCATTACACCCACCCAGATCCCCGACTAATAAATTAATATATAATCGCGCCCTCCCATCTTTTATTCCGCCTCGCTGCTTACAATTATACCTGATGTTCACTATTATATTACCTTGGATTCTAAAATCTACTTCTGTTTACTTTAAAGATGGCGGCGTCTCAGATTGTGCAGATTTCAGCTCGAATTGCAGCCAATACAGCTAAACTCAATGACTACCTTACCGCTCACCATCTTCCCAGCCCTTCGTTCACCGAGGACGGTCCTCCTGACACGTTGATTCCCAAAGAAGAACTCGAGGCCGAGGCAGCTCGCGTTTGCATTATCGACGACACCGCCGAATTGAGACGCCTAGTGCTGGGGCCTCGAGAGTATCTGATGAGCTTTTCAGTGAGTCCTGGGCAGGCCTTACTGCCCGAAAACAAGGGCTAGGGAACAATGGAATGAATAGTGATCGCTAATAGCCCCTTAAAGCACAACGAGCTGATCAGCCAACAAGCAATTGTTCGCTTTCGATTAGCTCATTCCTTCCCTGTGGGAGCTGAAGCCACCTTTACAGAAATTGCCTCATTTTCTGGTCTCCCAGAGACGACTGTACGCCAGATCATTCGCCATGCGATTGTGAAGGGTATCTTCATTGAGCCTCGTCCAGGCGTGGTAGCTCATAACGCCGTATCTCGCCTCTTGGCTGAGGACCAAGCCATTCACGACTGGGTGGGAGCCAGCACAGATGATCTATGGCAGGGTGCTGCCCAAACTTGCAACGCATTGGCAAAGTTTCCAGGTTCGCAGGAGCCGAATGAGACGGTGAGAACATAGTCACTTGGTTAAGATTGTTTCGTACCTTAGTTCATAGATAAGAACTAACATGGACTGTGGTCGAGGGATTTGCCTTGGCAAACCACACTGACAGATCCGTCTATGAAGAGTTTTCGAAATTCCCGGAACGGGCTCGTCGTTTTGGCAATGCTATGCGGTCCTTTACCGAGGGCACTGGATATGAGTTGAGTCACGTGGCTGAGAATTTCCCCTGGGGGAAGCTTGGAAATGGCAAAGTCGTAGATGTGAGATTCGTGAACCTTCTTGACCCGTTGAAGGCTGCTGACCACTAGTGCAGGTTGGCGGGTCCCAAGGCTTCGCTTCATTCGCCATCGCCCGCAAGTTTCCTGAAGTGTCCTTTGTGGTCCAGGATCTCGCCCCGGTAGTGGCGGCTGTTAAGAATGATGCCCCGGTTGATCTTGCTAGCCGCGTTAAATTCATGGAGCACGACTTTTTCACAGAGCAGCCTATCCATGGTGCCGATGTGTATTTCTTTCGATGGATATTTCACAACTGGTCAGACAAGTATTCTGTTAAGATTCTAAGAAATCTGATCCCGGCGTTGAAGACAGGTGCGAAAGTTGTTATCAACGACAACGTTCTCCCTCCACCTCGGATTCTGTCCCGATGGCAAGAGGAGCGACTCCGGTATGTGACTATCATGGCCCTTCGTCGCAAGATATCCTTTCCTCGACGCTACATCGAGCTCGATCACCCGAAGACCCCGATCCCCACGGAAATCACATGTTCGCTTCATAGCTTGGCACCTTGTATTCAGGCGAAGTTCTGACTGAGTGTGATATCTAGCTCGATGGACCTCACTATGACCGAAATGCAGAACTCCCATGAGCGTGAGGTGGATGATTGGGCCAAGCTATTCAAAATGGCCAGCCCAGGGTTTAAATTTCAGGAGGCAAAGCAGCCACCAGGTTCCAACCTCTGGATACTCGTCGCAGAGTGGATGGGGACTTAGCATCGGCCTCCCGGTAGTCGGGTTTTAGTGCTCGTGGATCGGGCAGTGTAAGCGCCCTGGTATAGATTTTCTACGTACCTAAGTAAAGTGTCGTTACGAAGAGTATCGGTAAAATGAAATGTTTTCTTGTCTTATAACCTAATGATGCCCATGGATACCAATCAGAGTCAGGAACTCGATCTTCGTTTTCTCCATACTCTCGAAAGATCCTAGCAGGCAGCGCGTTATAGTACTCGTGGTGGTCTTTTCCACACCACGTAGGACCATACAAAGGTGGCTGGCTTCGAAAACAACGGCGACACCCTGCGGCTTCAGGGTCTCCATGAGGGCGTTGGCGACCTCCTTAGTCAGCCGCTCCTGTATCTGTAAGCGTCGGGCGAATAGCTCTGCGATCCGTGGCAGTTTCGATATGCCAATGACATTCCGGTTGGGGATATAGCCTATGTGCATCTGAGCGATAGTCAGCCTTCGTACTGGATGAGCCTACCACCTGCACTGCTTGAATTTGTAAACAGTATTACATACCTTACCGGTGAACGGCAGTAGATGATGCTCGCACATGCTGGAGATCTCGATGTTCTTCACGATAACCATCTCGTTGTGGTCCTCATTAAAGATGGCCCTGTTGACAACATCCCCCAGGTTTTGCTGATAGCCCTTGGTAAGAAACAGTATAGCCTTGGCGTAGCGCGAGGGCGTTTCCAGTAGGCCTTCCCTATCAGCATCCTCACCAACACACTCGAGAATAGTCCTTATAGCGCCACACATTCTGGCTAAGCGCGCGTCGCTCTGATCCTTGGTCTCCTCCATTCTCTCTTGTGAACTTAAACTCGCTTTGAATAGTCCGTCGAGGTTGAGAACAGGGACTGGAGAGTGTGTAATAGGACTAGACGTCGTCGTATGGGCGCTATCACCGTTGTGGTACTGCTGCTCAAGGTTCCCATCAGTCTCGTCCTCTTGGTTATTTTTGCACTTTTCCTTGGGCCTTTGAGTGAGCTTGTCCGCTTCATCCTGGAATGACACGCTCAGTCGTCTATGGCGCCCGTAGGTGCTAGTCCGAAGCTCATTCGGGTACTGGAGTTCATTGTTGGAGACTTTTTCACAAGAACCGCTGCCTCTACTGGATATGCTGGCTGCATCCATGACTGTGGGTAAGAGTAGGAGATGAGAGACAATGTCAAGAGCAACAATGGTATAATAGATCATAGGAGTGACCAACAAGATTATATTTAAATTTCAGAAACACTACATGTTCACGCCGTGTGAGTTCCAATGTTGGTATTCATTTCCATGAATACAGTCATAGTGTTCCTCCTGAATCGAGATCAAGTGTTGATGCTTTGAGGCTTTGGAAGGCCTCCGGCAGCTGGCATTACGGAGGGACATGCGTGTTATTTTGCAGAAGCATACTAGGCCCAGCAGCTGCAACGAAGCAGTTCGAGAGCCCAGCAAGAAAATTGACCGAGTGACTCATTGTGATGTGACAATCCCGGAGGTCTCGTCTCACCGATCACGAACGCAAAAGAAAGAGAAGGAGGGGAAATGCTCCCACCATCATCTAGCTTCTCTCTCATCGTGACAGTTGTTCTGGCCGTGATTTGCTTTTGCTGTAATAGTTCAGAGTTTTTGAAAGACCGATGGCAACTGGATACAAAGATCGACCAAAAAATAAGCAAATGCCAAGGAGATTGAGACTCGACATTTGGATAGGTATCGCATGCCCCTCTCGCCACTTCAGGCTTACAATCCCCGACATTTTGATGCCGGCAATTAATTGTATTGTTCTCGACCTCAGCTCAGCGCTTACGGCAAGAATCTGATTCATGGAATAGAGAAGAGCACTCGCCATTGCTCATGCGCCAGAGTCTTGCTATGTATCTGGACTGGGGTTGATCGGTTGCACAACAGCTAGAGGTGACCAGTCAGGAACGTCGTTGTTGATTGGCATTGTACCGCAGCGTCATATTAAAGTAATGGGCCTCTTGCATCCAAAGTAATGGGCCTCTTGCATGTCGACCATCCCAACGCTCAGCCTGGAAGGGTGGGGGGCGGAAATGGAAAGTAACGTGCTAGGTGTCGATCACGGCTGAAGTTCTCCTTGCCTAAAGCAAAGCCTTGAGTGCCCCTCTCTGGCGATTGAGGGCGTCTATATCTTCATACCTTTTTATTCACTCTATCAGAAGGATATCCATGTACTCCGCCACTTCTTGTAAAACTTGCATTCAGTCAAAGCAAATTTAGAAACATCGTGAGCAACAGAATCTATACTTCATCGTATGACCCCTTTTCCTACTATCTGCCTAGATAAGTAGTATGGCAACTCTCGACTCCCTGAAGCTCGAACTCAGACACAAAGCTACGGAATTGCCACACTCGCCCAAACACCTGTTATCCGATGCACAATACAGTGCTGGTTTCAATGTCTTGGCGCAGTCCCCAGGATGTACGACCTACCGGGATTTCATTGTTCCTCAACTATCCCAACTGCTCGACTTTCTCTCAAAGTCGAGACATCATATCTCTGTCTTAGAAATAGGACCCGGGCCAAAGAGTATACTCGGCGATTTGGCAAGCGATCAAAGACGCAAGATCACGAGATATGCTGCGTTTGAGCCGAACAGCTTGTTTGCCTCAAGCTTGGGGGAATGGCTTGCTAGCTCTGAAACCGACTGTCCTCTGCCTTGTCTGGATCGCGTGGCCGATATCCACCCACTGCCATTCACTCTCGATAGCCACATAGAGGGCAATGTGAGTGGAAGTGACGAGATGTTCGACATCATTCTGTTCTGCCACAGCATGTATGGCATGAATCCCAAACATGAACACATCCGACGGGCATTAGAATTGCTTGTCGAACGGCCAAGAGATGGGTTAGTGGTCGTCTTCCATCGCAATACTACGCCTTACGATGGCTTAGTGTGCCACCGAGCGTCATTTCGGCCCGATGTCGTCTGCATCCCGGACGACGATGAGACATTGAATCTCTTCGCCCCTTTCATTGCGGGCTTTGTCACGCCAGACGAGACTATCCAAGCTGCTTGGCGTAACGTATGCCGTGCCTTAGGGCGTCAGGAGGCATCCGATGGAAGCCATCTTCAATTCAGCGTGACCAATATCATGGCAGCCTTTACTCAGCACGCAACAGCGTTGCCAGAGCTGATGACGGAAGCACCGGTTTCGACGAAAGTAATCAAGAATAGCCAGGCTCGATCGCAATGCCCTGCCAAAATCATAAGGCCCACAGAGATCCGAGAAGTCCAAGAGTGTGTGCGATGGGCACTGCGAAAAAAGGTCGGCTTGACTGTCGTTGGCGGTGGTCACAGTGGCCATTGTATCTGGCCCAATGTAGTCGCAGTTGACATGAGCGCCTTTGATAAAGTCCACATTATCAAAGCTGAGAGCAATCCTGATGCTGCTTCCCTCGTCGTCGCCGAGGCCGGTTGCAGGACGGGAGATATCGTCCGCGAAGCCATGAGAGCTGGCCTTGCGGTGCCCCTTGGATCTCGTCCAAGTGTGGGCGCGGGGCTGTGGCTGCAAGGCGGTATCGGGCACCTCACCAGGCTTCATGGGCTTACATGCGATGCGATTGTGGGTGCTGTGGTGATCAGCGTCGAATCTGGGGAGACTCTCAGCGTTGGCTCCGTGCCAAGTCAATACCGGCTGGGTGGGATCGCGCCTCGGCATGAGAACGATCTGCTATGGGCTACTAAGGGCGCCGGAACAAATTTTGGCATCGTGATAAGCGTTACCTTCAAGGCCTATGCGGCTCCGATATATTCGGTTCGCAACTGGGTTGTCCCACTAAACGACCGGCTTGGTGCCATGGTCAAGCTCAATGAGTTCAATGACACCGTGGCCAGGAACTTGCCCCGAGACTGTTCCGCAGATGCATTTCTTTACTCGCACAACGACCGGCTACATTTAGGCGTGACCACGTTCGAAACGTCTGCCCATCGGACCAATGTTGAACCAATCACACCAACATCCATGGCGGCCATTTTCGGGCCCCAAGCTAGCTTCAAGGCCGTGGACGGCCTGGCTGTATTTGAGGCTGAGATGTACATGTCCGGGATGCACGGTGGGCATGGGGGTGGAAAAACGTCCTCTTTCAAGCGTTGCTTGTTCCTGAAAGATGTCGGAGAAGCGGCCATTATCGAAATCTTGGTGTCAGCAATTGAAACGCGTCCCACTCAGCGCTGCTATGTCCATTTGCTACACGGTGGTGGAGCGCTCCGCGATGTGGCGGCAGATTCCTCCGCCTTCGGCTGTCGAGACTGGGATTTCGCCTGCGTGATCACTGGCGTGTGGCCGCGATATCGAGATGGAACTCAAACCGAAGCAGCTGCTGTGGGCTGGGTTTATAAGGTTGCTAGAGATTTGCTACCGTTGAGCAGCGGAGTTTACAGTGCGGATCTCGGGCCAGACCCTCGCGACGGTGTTCTAGCGGCACAAGCGTTCGGACCAAACGTCCTGCGCTTGACTCGTCTGAAAGAAGCTTTTGACCCTCACAATATTCTCGCTTACGCCTGTCCGCTCCCTAAGGCGCGGGAAAAACTAAGGTTAGTTGTGCTTGTTACAGGCGACAGCGGTGCCGGCAAGGACTACTGCTCCTTCATTTGGGTTTCTGCCTTCACCGATCAAGGCCACACGGCACGCGCAGTTAGCATTAGCGAAGTGACAAAGCGCGAATACGCAGCAGCTACGGGTGCGGACCTGGATCGTCTCTTCCAGGACCGTGACTACAAAGAACAACACCGGCCGGACTTGACCAAGTTTTTTCACGACCAGGTACAGCAACACCCTCGACTGCTGGAGAAGCAATTCATAAGCGTGGTGCGAAGCGCTGAAGACGTGGATGTGCTGCTTGTTACTGGCATGAGAGATGAAGCGCCGGTCGCGACGTTCTCGCATCTGGTGCCTGAGAGTAGACTTCTCGAGGTTCGCGTCGAAGCTAACGAAGAGACGCGGCTGGCTCGCCGGGGCTGTTATGGGAAGATTGACAAGGACAGTAACGGTCGCTCGAATTGTGCAAGCCTGACATTCCTTAACGAAGCCTGCGGCAGCGGTTCCGCAGAGGCCTTTGCTAGAACCCATCTTATACCCTTTCTCCATCCCTCACTCCAAAAATTAGCCGCCATGGCTTGCCCGATTTCTGACTTCCCTCGGCCTGGCATCGAGTTTCGTCATATTCTGAACATCTCTCAGCAACCCGGCGGGCTGGAGCTATGCTCGTCCCTCCTACACACTCACTTCACCGGAGACTGGGCCAAGGTTTCCACCATAGCAAGTATCGAGGTTGGCGGCATTGTATTTGCTTCAGCGCTAGCTGCACGAGTCCAGGCACCCCTCGCGTTGATCCGCAAAGCAGGCAAGCTGCCCCCGCCGACTGTAGAAGTGATGAAGGAAAGCTCGCATATTGCGGAAGCAGTGGATGGAAGTACCGTCGGGGAGAAGATCGCGATAGAATTGACTGCGATTCCTAGAGAGGGGCTTATAGTACTATTGGACGATGTGCTTGCTACGGGGACGACGCTTTGTGCGATGCTAAGGTTGTTGAGGAAGGCTGGGGTAGGGGTGGAGAGGCTACGGGTTATAGTTGTAGCGGAGTTTCCGTTTCACCAGGGCAGAGCGCTGCTGCACCAACAAGGGTTTAAGGATGTTATAGTTCAAAGTCTTTTAGTTTTTAGCGGTGCTTGATATATTAGGATAGCTGTCTGGTGAACAGACAGAAGTGGGTTTATAAACGCTAAGAGAATGTTATTAAATTTAAAAGTAAGAGCAAGCCAAAGTCTTTATATGATGACTTTGTCCTAGGGTGAATAAGAGTGTTGCGAATACACTGACGCAACGCCGTCGGTGGTCTCATATATTAAGGCGAGTAGTAGCCGGCCCGCCTGGAGGGCAATGAATAGATGCACGGTTTTTTCTAATCGTTACACCTATAGCTCTTATTCAGGGCGAGGACTCAGCGGGCTGACTCACAGACCTGCACGTCAGCAGATACTGGAAACTGCACGACAGTAAGCGGGTTGGAAGAGCAACGATCGCATAGGGGCAGCCCGGTAGTTTCCCATTAGCGGCAATAAGTTCGGATCTGACGAGAGAACACCTATAATGAACGTATGTCGAAGGCGCTGCTGCCAGGGCCCAGGGCCAGGAGCATGCCATTGTCCACAAGGCCGCTGCCCACTCACGCCTCTGAATCTCAAGAAGGCCGAGATAGTGAGGATGATGGGCAGAGGGCTAAAGGCTAGAATAATGTGAACGGGCGTTCTGACCAATACCAGAGTTTTCTTCGCCTCCAACTACAACACATCGTCGATAGCAAAGGAGGGAAGCCCGACAAAGTGCTCACAAGAAATGTGCAGCTACTACAATGGGGGTAATAGTCTCCTACTAATCTAATAATCTGTTAGACCAGTACACCCAGCTCACTTATGCGTCCTATATAAGCTCTGAGGTACGGAGTCACTTATATATATAAACAAACCCTAGCTACGCGTTCCTTTCAGCTATCATTCATATTAGCCTGAATTCTACCCCGTTGACTAAACCAGTCTCCATCAGTACACTTCACCAGAGGCGGCCCGGATCTTGGCGGTACTCTTTAAATACCGGTGCGTGTATAGAAACTCACGAAATGCTTATATATAGCTTCATATATTTGTCTCGGAGATATTGGCAAAGCTTGTGTGCGTCCTATAGTCAAATTTTTCACGCTTTGTTGTCTAGTATAAAGCCCTTATTAGGCCTCCAATCTGCTTCTGTGATGCAAGGGGTACACAAGGTTCAGCTATATAGATATTACCACGTATATTAGCGGGCAAGGATTCCTTCCCTCTAATGTTACCTAATCTCGGCTTATGGTCATTACCCGGAAACATTTATTTCCAATTTTTTTATGTCAAAACACATGTGGGTTTTCTTCTGAGTAGCTGTTATCATTCGAACCTCACAAGCACAACTCTTCCGCCAAGTAATGGTAGAATATAATGGAAGACACCCAAGGCCATGACCACCCTCTCGCGAGGGAAAATCTTCACATACTGAAAGCCCTACAAGCAGAAGGTCAAGTGGTCGGCTCCCATGGCTATCACATGCAACTCACGGGTTTCTTCCAGTGGGGCTTTACCATCTATCGGTGCGACTACAGCGACGACGCCCTCTTCGATCGCTTCCTCGCGCTCCTCCGCCGCCACGCAGAGGAATACGCCCAGAGAAACCGCCAGGACCGCACCGCGGCGCTCTATCTGACTTGGACGGTTAATCAGGACCGCGAGGCGCTCGACGGCTCGACTAAGAAGCGGATCCGGACGCAGTTCACCGAGTGGCGCGATGGCTTGTCCGTGGAGCGTGATGGACCGGGTGCGGACCATCGCATGACAAGGTTACTACCGCGCTTTGAGTACTGTGTGTACATTGGTAAGGGTAGTCTGGACAGTCTCAGGGCACATGAGTTGGCTGTAGAGAAAGGCACCGCGGAGGGAAGGGCGCCGCCTGTCCTTGTTGCCTTGATCCGTGCCCCGCAAAAATCCGCTGTGATGGAGGTGAGTGAGAACGACGAAGAGGATGACGATAAGGAGAACTTGGCAAATGAGTTTGAACCTCTCGACGGATATGTAGCTGAGGATGTTGTCTGGATCTATGTTAAAGCTGCACAATGGGTCACGCTGTACGAGGAACTGCATGAGGATCGTGGCTGGGACTATGTTTATCGACGCCCACCGCAAGTGGCCGATGTATAGTAGCGCTAGCCTAATCCTGGCTAATTATCTACCTAAGGTATCTAGCACAGCTGGAAACGCCACACCCATCAGCCGGACCACTTGTTGGGTGGTGGTAATACTTGTGATCGCTAATGCATCGTGACAATTGGTGTCCGCCGGATCCGAAAGCAGAATCTGAATTTGGTGGCACCGGCCGCAGCGCCAACAACATTTGAGCGACCTTCTTTACGGAACAACAGTAATTCTTGTCGCAAGATGTATTAAGACGTTTGATGTCTCTTAGACCGACCCCTTGAGTGCGAAGCGTGAGCGTATCGAGACCTCGACTGCTTTGAACCGCCAAGTGAAGTGAAGTAGGCGTGGCTCAGGGGCAACCTGTACCTGGGGCAATCACTGCAAGAGGAAATTCATCTTTTCGAAATGTTCACCAGTCACACCTTGTCCTCGGGGTTAAGCTCATCACGGGCCTTCTCGATCATGGTGCTTTAAATATAACCACCGTTACGAATAGCAACTTGGAAGAAAGTGTAGGAACAACGCGATTGTTTCGGGCGGCGTTCCGCCTGGTCGGTCTTCAAGAGCCATTCGTAGGAAACGATAAGGCGAGCTTCATGGCGCAATTTGGGTAGAGAGGCGTTCACACTTTGTCAACATGGCTCGCAAAGCGGTTCGCTTTAGGCCAGAAGAGACCTGGCCGGGGGTTGCAGTGCTATCGTTTATTATCAAGTCACCCTGAATGCGGGTCTGGGTTTGAAGTGTGCGAAAAGGAAGGCTCGTACAAATATAAGTGCTTATCGAAATGTCAGCAACAACAGACAGTTCCATATCCAGACGGCCCCACAAGGGAAGCAGCACTCTATATACTTAGTGCTTGACCGTCGGCATCGCCCGGTCTCGGACTTCACTTTATGGCTGAGTCTTGGTATCAACGTATCATGGTTGGCTATGCGCGTCTAGTGAAGGTTCTTACCTCGAAATAATGCTCTCAAGCAATACTTGGGGTTCGCAAGATTATGCAGGCGGCTTCAAGAAGTAGAATGATCGACGGGGCTGCTTTCGGATGTGAACGGAGCGATGGTGCGCGAAAGAGCATTCCCCACCAATCGATATCTAACCAGAACAAGCAACTTCTTGAATAATCTCATACGGCGAGTACGAGTACTACTATGAGTATGCAGGTGTGGCGGGTCTGCACGCACATGCAAGGGTGGACAAGTGGATACCTGAGAACCAACGGTCATATATAGCGTGCCGCTCTTAAAGCTCGAGGCCCCTCGAAGACCTGTTTTACCTACTCTAATCACTTGCTCGAGGGTGAAACTCAGGTGTGATTTCGTCAGTCCGCCACAGCTCACAGTGCAATACGATGGCTTCTCCAGCTCCTGACATCCCTACAATGTCGGGCCAGTCACCAACCCATGAGAAACAGTCCAGGCGAGTTTTTCTTCCCAGTACCTAAAAACGTATCAATCGTGCTTTCTGAGGCCTAATTAGCTCGAAGCAGCGGATTTACTATCCCAGACGCCTTGTCCGTGGAAGAGCACGGCAGATCCTATAATGCGTATAGGGAGGGGAGTAAGTCAAGCACACAGATGCCCATCGTTCCAGCATTTTTCTATACTAATAATTATATACAGAATATCTACTTCCCAATGATGGTGTAAGCTATGGACAATGGAAAAACAAGTATCACAGTACTAGTATATCTTAAAGCTAATCTAAACCAGGACGAGCAAGACCGCCTTGGTAAACGAAATAAGGTTTCTTTACAACATTGACGAGCTAATCCTGAGATTCAGACCTTCAGCATAAGATGTGGTGGCTTTTGCTGCGAGAACGTCTATATCTCGCCCCGATTCAAGAGCCAAAGGAAGTATTGGATATCGGAACAGGTACAGGCATCTGGGCGAGGGGTAAGTCGGATCCTCACAGCCGTCTATTGATTTATCACGATTAGGGGCTCTACTCTCCATAGGCGAAGCCGAACCGGTCGTCTAATGTACTGCGATCTAGATTTTGCCAGAGCACATCCTGGAGCGAATGTTATTGGTCAGGACATTAGCCTGATACAACCCACCAACAGTATGCCACCAAATTGTAGTTTTGTACGGGAGGATACCGAAGAGCCTTGGGTGTTTGATCAAAAGTTCGATTATATACACTGGCGTTTGATGTTGACATGTTGTAAGTTATCTCTCGTGTGCCCTTTCATGGCCTCCTTTCCCATCACACCCAGTGTTCTGTTCGTCAGACTGATCCCACACCGTACAGTCAACGATCACAAAGCTATGATATCAAAAGTCTACGACAACCTTGTACCCGGTGGATGGGCCGAATTTCAGGATTGGACGGTCGGTAAGTGGTTTCACGAGTCGACCTGTGCACCCTGCACTTATGCCGGGCAATATAGCCCTAGAGAGATGCCTCGTCCCTATATAATATAGGTCTGCTGACCACTTCCAGAGGTCATCGGAGAGAACGAAGCAGCCGAAAAAATCGTCCAAGATTCGGCCTTGAAGAAATGGTGCGAGCTCGGAGTGGCTGGTGGGGCTAAATTCGGGCGCAATTTCCGCGCGCCTCTTCAGTATAAGCAGTGGATGATGGAAGCAGGCTTTGTGGATATCCACGAGGAGCAGATTCTGGTGCCTGTGAACGTATGGCCACTTGATCCTGCGGAGAGGCGCCTCGGCGGGTGGTTCTCGCTTGATGTTCAGAAGGGCGTTAAAGGCACAGCTAAGCTGCTCGAGGCTGCTGGCATGGCGTCGCAGGATATACCGGATTTCATGGACCAAGTCTGCCGCAGTGTCACTCACCAAGACATGCGCGCATATAGTCCCCGTAAGTACCCTTAAAGTGGCTATTTATTAACACAGACTAATCGCAGTTAGATCTCGTATTCTACGGACGAAAACCCGAATAACACAACAATACTACTGCTATAAACGCCTATAGAGACCTTCTTAGCAGTATCTAGGTTTGATAATATAATCTCCCCTCTCTAATTTAGGCTTACGCGAATCGGCTAATATAGAACTAGAGAGCCTTAAGGGACATATTCCGGGTGGCCAGGATAAATCTCTAAATATAGCTCTGGTCCAAGACTTAGATCTGGCCTTTACCGAAATTTATTTAGTTTATTCCGACGGAGAGGAGGGATTGGGTCGGGTCGTATATATATAAGGCAGCTGTTCCAGAGACCTTCTCGTCAGCCTTTGCACTCTTTATTGTCCCTTAGGAAGATTGAAGACTCATCTCATCTGCGAGTTAATGCCGGAACGCTCCTATTCATTCGCAGCAAATTCCTGAGGTGCAATTGCCGCAGACAGGTCCTTTTCCAAACCTGTCTGCTTCCAGCGCAGAAAGAGGCCATCGTGCTGACTTCGGGCGTGGTATTGACGAAGCCAACATGAACACGACAACGTCTGAATTTCTCAAAGTGACTACAATATGCACAATTTAAGGAAAGGTTGCATCATTGCCTTAAAGAAAACGTCCTGGGCTCTGAGGTCAGTGTAATCTGATGATCTCTTGGTCGAGAGCCCTTCCCCCTTCGAACAGTTGACCCTGCATTATGCCCAATATGTAACACTGGCCAACCAGCCTCTCTGTACCAGGCCTATCCTCGCTACTTCTGGTAATGAAAGGCACCCTCCCGCCGTGAAATATACGGACCAGATCTCCCTCCTGAACACTATTAGGTGCAATACCACATAGATCACCTGCATCGCATCTCTCGAGGATAATGAAACGCCAGCCGCGGACCTCGTCGCCCAAGAGTGGTTCATAGACTCGACTCTGTTCTCTCCATGTTCTCTCCTCTTGGCTTGTATTTGACTGATGACTGCCGGCATCTATAATACTTTCGTCACTTGGAAGAGGACAACTGTTCAGTACCTTTTCGAATGCTTTCCACGAGTCCGAGACACTGAGGTCCCCAGACTCGGCGAATTTCGGATGGATCGCACCAGCAATAGGCGCTTCGTAGAGGCCTTGTCGACGTCGATCCGAAGACCAGATATCGACGAACACTTCTTCAAGGAGCGAGTCTATCTCCGAAAAGAACTCCTCCTGGGCATATAGCTCGGCCTGGTTAGCAGAATCACTTACTATGGCAACCTTGGCAGCCAGAGTAGTTGCCACCTCCAACTCATCTGCTTCAGGCAGGTACTCCACCTGCTCTTCGAGCCCTCGTGAGGCATCGAATTCTGTGCCTCGCTCCAAAGTTTCGTGCAGACCCTTTGGCTTCTCTATGAGCCAGTTCATCGCCCACGAAGGCGTGTCCACCTATTAGGAGTCGAGACCCGCAGGGTAGAGTAGCAATATAGCTTGTTTCCGATTCGCAACCCGGTGTAAGAGCGCAATGGGGAATCTAGTCGCAACTTCTTCGAAAGAGCCGCTGTGGTCTGGCTCGAGCTCGTCAAGATTGCGGTCAGACGCTATCCCTCACAGTGAAAATAACTGTCCCTCTTGTCGGTTGGCTATACGTAGCGGCAATTCTCAAGAAGCTTTAGGATCGAAGATCGACTTTGCTTGCCCTTCATCAATCTCAAACTTCCCAGCTTGATAAAGGCAGTCCAGGACGTTGAATCGACTGCGCTACTTATCTTCATGTTCTGGTCTACGTGGAATTCGAGTGAGGGAGTCCGCATTTTAAGCTCCGATCAACATTTGGACTGAGCTGCACGTACACCAGGGAGAATTTGCTGCCGAGTTTGAGTATGAAGGTGGAGGTGACCCTTCACTGGTACCCTTCCTGTTTGACAAGATTTCTTCGCAATGAATAGCCTCGAGCGGCAGTTTAGATTGCTTATAAGCCATTACATATAACTTGGTAACTCGGATGCCGCATGGCACAAAGCAAGGAGTCCAAAGTTTTCGTGCCTCTCTTCGCGTTAAATATAGCTTCGAATAACTTTCAAGTCTTCTGGGTCAAGAATATTGTCATAGTCGAGCACGATACCGGTATCTATAGGACCATTTCGATCTCCATCCAACTTATACAATCGAACATTAACATGTGACCGTATAAAACAAATATCACAATAACCCACTTTATTTTCTGCATTATCAGGCATTTTCTAATCGCCTTGTCGCGCTGTTATAGTATATACCTTTTCCAGGTTATTTTTTCGTGCCTATATAAGTGTATGTGATAAGCGCCTAATAGCTAGCGGGCTGCTGTAGTTAAATCTGCTCGCTATAGAAGGACTGGCTATTCAATATTAGGGGGCCAGTGTTTGAACATCAGACAAGCTTATATATTTACCATTGAACGCGTAAACACACCGCCCCCCTCTCTGACATAGGGCATGTCTTCTGGATTGATACAATATGCAACTTGCCCACTACCACTCATCCAGTGACTCAGGCCACATATCATAGTCAATCACGTCTCTGAACCGAATCTGCCCTTCCGAATTATCACTATACGCCATCTCTTCCTCCCTATGATATGAAGTCGACCTACGCGCCTTCTGCTTCTTCCCCTTCCTCTTCGCGAAATGTTGTTTCCGTGAGACCTGACGCCTCTTGTTCGCCCAGACGCTGAAATCCTCCTCGTGCTCGAGCATCCACAAAACCACTTCGCGCGGGGCCAAAATATCCTCCAAACCGTCATGCGTCGAGCTGCCAAACCTAGAATCTTCCCGTATCTTGATGTCGAGGAGCTCGCGGCAGAGATCCTTCAGCCCCAAGCCCCAGTATCTCGGTGTTCCGTCCGCCCCAAAAACAGCATCCGATGCCAAAACTGCCGTATCAACCACCGTCTTGTGCACAATCCGCAGGCAGTCCAAGTCGTTGTTCACAGACTGCCCAACCAAAACCGTGTCCCCGTCCAAAAATCTCCACAACTCAGCCCGAGCCGCCTCTACCCCCTCCAGAACGAGCTTCGCAGCCCGCGCAGCCGCCATCTTACCGGGCGTTATGCCGTGTATGTCGCTGCGCCACTCGATAATAGGCAGCGACGGCTTGACGAGGGTGTCAACTAGCACTTCGCCCGTGAGGAAGTCGATGGCCATGAGGGAGACGACCTCGCTTTTGCCTCCTTCGACGCCGCACATCTCGCAGTCTAGCACGATGACTTTGCGTTTAGGGCTGGATCGGTTGGGTGAGGGTGTTTGGACGAAGCCTGGGATAGCCTCGAGTGTGAATCGGTGGCGTAGGAGCGTGTTTTCGGTGTGGCATAGGGACCCTAGGTCTCTAAGAACCTTGGCGTGAGAGTTCGATGGGATTTTCGTGTAGATGTTGCCACGGCATTGCAGTGCGTCTCCTTCAGTAGGAATTGGATGTTTGCGCCTAGGATTCTTGTGCCGCTCCAAGTCGTCCTTGCTTCCGAAACGTCGGCGGCATGGGACACAGCACAGGTCAATTTTGTGCTCGGTGATGAAGCTATGGTCTATTAAGTCCGTCTTGGTTTGATGGGATTGGCCACACATAACACAGGTTTGGGGTGATCTCTGTACTGACCCTGTCGAAGTCAAAGACTTAGTGGGACCAATAGCTTGAATGGGAGCATCAGGTGCCTTCAAGTGAGCTGAGGAGTATTTTTTGTGCGCTTCCAAGGCTTCGCTGGATCCGAAGGTTCTATTGCTACAAGAACATCTCAGAGCCGATATATGCACTGCTTTTGTGGAAATTGGAGTGTTGTTGAAGGCAATGGCCTTGATGGAAGTCCCAGGTGGCTTGAAGTGAGCCGGGGAGTTGTTCTTGTGGGCTTCCAAGGCTTCGCCGGAGCCGAAGAGCTTGACGCACTCGTGGCAGCATCTATCCGAACCATGATTCTCTTGAATGCTGTGTTGTGCAAGGGCCGCCCTGGAACTGAAACTTCTGCTGCACTTGAAGCAGGTCAAAGCGGACCTCTTTCCAGTTGAGGCCGGAGTTGCAGACATGATGGCGGGAAACGAGACAGACTATTACTTAGAGGAGTTGGGGTTGAAGGATGGCAGGCGTTTCTTCGTGGTAGAATGCGCGGAATATTCTGTGAAAAGGATCCTCCGAAACTCTTCGAGGTTTGGTGTCCGTGAGGGCCTGGTTTTCAGGCTCCGTTGAGTGACCCCACACGCGCAGCGCAGCAAGAGGCCTGCCAGGTCGGTTGGTCAGGCTGCAATATCAATCCACACTGCCTTGTTGGCAACCAACCAACGGACGCAATGCAATGCAATGTGATGCAGCGCAGTACAACCGAGTAGGCAGTCAACATGCATAAACCGGCGACTTGTTCATGCAGCACACACTCCTCAAGGACTCACGAGCACACCTGATATGGGGTGAACCCAATGGGCATCATTATGTAGGGGCATCTGTAGTACGGCGAAGTAAAGATGAGGTAGGGTCACCAGAGTCCAGAACGCCCACATCGTATTCATAAACTCGACCTATCAAACTGCTTTCTTCATGATCACCGACGGCGCAGGCGGTATCGAAAGCTATATCTACTTGCCCGCGCAAATCTATTCCGACACCCGCATCTACCTAGGCGTTAACTCCCGAAGTCGCCACACCTTCGTTGTCCAAGCAGATCGACCGTCGATATAGGTGTCTCCGGTGCAGCGCGACTCATCTTCGATGCCCTGGTGAAGAATAGCCCACGGGCCTCCTGTTCTGGATTGGAGGCTTCTCCGGCGGAGCCATAATCCCGCACGAGGTCACCCGCCAGCTGTCGGCCACCGGACACCATCGACGGGCTCCTGCTCATCGACACGTGCTCGCCGCGCACGGAGATCATGCAGGCCGAGGGTTTTCTTAGTATAGCCATGTTGGACGACATCTCGCGCCGCGACGAGAGCGGCGTCTGGAATATGACGGACAGCATCCAGCGGCACCTTCAGGTACTGTTCGCCTCGGTGGCCGTGTATGACCCGCAGCTGCTCCGCGCCGCCGAGCGGTCGCCTGTGGAACGCATGGGCATCATCTGAGTGACAAGGATAGCGATAGGTACTATGTGAGGCCAATAGTGTAGATTGTTATATCTACGTGAAAGGAAAGGTCTAGATCTAGCAGTGGCAACCCAAATGACAGGGCGCGCCCCGGCCCTGGGTGCAGGGATGCGGCAGGACTGCCACAGATATATTCCACAAATCTCTCTTCAGCAATATTATTGGCATTAGGTGTGCACGGATTTAAGAAAACGAGTGTCATCCAATATGTAGTTATAACAGTTGAACTACGACTTTCGTGTCCTTTCACCAAAGGCGTGGAGCCTGGTTACCTCCATGGATTGAATATTTTTGTGTTCGATGCTTGGAAGGTGGCGTATCATCCAAATATATCAACCACGCACGACAGCCCAGTTGTGCATTTTTTGAAAACGTCTTACTTCGAAGTCAGCTCGACAACTGAGCGGGGACGGTCAGTCCCCCGACTGTCATTAGTGGGCAGCCTCCCACGAAATTCGAATCGTGCCTCTGGCACAACAACTGACGTCAACGATTCGCGCGCACTCGTTGATCCTCGTCCGTCTGCAGCATTGTGCACAAGTCGTTGATTTCATTCCATAGTTTGCAGCTTCATTGCATTCGAATCATCAAATTTTGGAGTGCAACGCCGTGCCCATCCACCCCCAAAAAAAAGAAAGGAACGCTTCGGCGCCTCGCACCTGAATTTTCCATGCTATATGGACGCAGACCTATTACTCGATTCATCTTCTAACGGTACCTTGAAGCGGGCGAAGCTGATTCTCCATATGCATCAAGCGACCAAGACTCGTCTCTATTTTGGATATCTGGGCAAGCTTGAAATCTTGCAGGAGGCGGACAAGTGACTGCGCAGAGACCTGCGCCCCAGTCTGTCGGCTATGTCATGAAATGTTCATCATGCTGCAGTTGATACTTAGCCCAGACTGCCTGTAAGGCGCTCTGCAAGGCGCTCTGCAAGGCGCTCTGCAAGGCGGCCCAGGGTGCCTCGAGGACGCACTTGGAAGCAAGCCGATAAATGGACGCTCTTGCTGTCTTCAAACGAAGGCTTTCCCTAAATCTAACCTCGAGTCACCTCGTTGAGAATAATTGCTCCACGCTCCCAACGCAATGCATAGTTACTCGTCACTCGCTGTCTGCACGCTTGTGGTCAGCTGGGCATTGACACTCCTGGCATTTACATCTATAGCTGCTACATGCTTGATTCGCAAGAAGAGGGATGTTAAAGCCGGCCTCGATGACGTACTGATATGTATAGCTCTGCTTGTGGGCACGATTCTTGTGGCGCTTTCGACATGGGCCATCGTTGCTGAGGGTCAGGCAGAGCATCAGCAGGATTTGTCGGAGTCACAGCTAGCAAGAGCTGCGAAAGTTGGTCACTTCTCAGAGCTTTCTCACCCGTTACTTTCGGCTAAATCGTGACAGTCTATTCTAGTTTCTGAGGCGCTATGGTCGTTGGTGACCGGATGTCTGCGCATCGCAGCTGGGCTGCTTGTAGGTCGGATACGTCGGATTCACGGCAAGCGGTCGGCAGGCATGGACACTGTGGTGCCTTGCATCACACTCACAGTCATTGTAATGAGTGCCGCACTCGCCACGGCATCCATGCTTGAGATCTTTCTCATCTGCAAACCATTCTCAGCCCAGTGGGATCCGCAAGTCTTGGGCACCTGCGGCGATCAGTTGATATCTTTTACAATTTTAGAGTCGATCGGTCTTTTCTTGGACTTGGGAATTCTTGTACTACCAGTGGTCTTGATATCTCGGCTTGATACAACAAGACGAAGGCGTGTGCAGACTATTCTGCTGCTGGATATAGGGGGCATGTAAGTTACTTCATTGATCTCACCAACATACTCTATACCCTTTCAACAAATCTATCTATCGCCGTGGAAACCGTAACCCACACTAATGGTAGTATAGAGTCCTTGTTGTGACAGGCTTACGTCTGGGGGCATTGCGGAACGCTGTGTCCCCGGATTTCTCTTACTCGCACAGCTATCTGTCGCTGCTGTCTGCGGCGGGCTCAATGAGTGGCATTATATGCTGTGCGTCTATATCCATAAAAGTTGTAATGGGGCGAGTTATTGGATGGGTTATGCAGAGATTCGAAGGCCGGAAGCCTATTCCAATCGGAGGATTGCCACAGACGACGGGTACCCAAGTCACACGAACAACTATACAAGATCCGCTCAACTCTCCCGGGCGAGGTATCTCCAAAGTTCCGGTCTACCAAACGCCCATCGGAAGCAATCGGAACTTAAGCCTCGATTCGCTTCTGGAAGCCAGTTCCTCTACGACCCACAGCCCTAGCATTGCCGGCTTCGATTTCGATTTAGGTCAAGAGGATAAGAGTAGCTCGGAGACGTCCTTTGATCACTGATCGGGCGAATATTATAAGCTCGCTACTTAATAGATATAATTAAATGTTCTAATTTTATTTTA
>JAPEVC010000279.1:0-42506 GCA_027946555.1 Gnomoniopsis sp. IMI 355080 | reverse complement strand
GGATTGAGGGGGAGATTGTGGCGAGGGCGTGGGCGGAGGAGCTTGCTGTGAGGATGGAATTAGGTCCGGGGAATGTGGAATTTGTGAGGCAGGGCGAGGTAGACGAGATTGTCGATATGGCAGAGAGGGAGGGGTGGGTGGAAGTGGTGGCGAGGGAGGAGGTGTGATGATTAGACTGAAGTTGGTTGGTGGCCATACTGAATTTACCGCTTCAACTGCAAGCATAGGTCGGCAGTGCAGAATGGTCACGCAACTACAACAGGTGAGAAAAGAGGGCTTCACTTCAGGCACACTTTCGTCATGAAGGTGTCTTTCAGAAGGCAATATGCATGATCACTAGAAGCAGGTTCCAGACCAACCAGGAACTGCCTCAGAATAATCAATAGACGGTCGTTCGTCGTAGCTATACGAATAGAGGCATGTGGTCACTGTGTCATCTTTGTTTGGCTGTGGATATCTGTTTCATCAATATTGGACAGCAGTGCTTGAAATGGGATAGCTGAACCCCAGACCAGCCAGTTCTTCAAATCACACGACCCATGAGTGGCCAATCCCATCAGCTACCTACTTGACAACAATAATCTGTCAATACAATGTAGCGGTCAGGTCCGAGTAACACTGTAGTAGGATGACACTGATGAGTTGACTCCAGTAAGATATGGTCAGATGCGGACAATTTTACGATGTCTACCGGCTTCATTCTATGGTATCCTTCAGTCGTCGTCTTTCTGCAAACCCTGCCGGCCGCGTCCGATTCTGTCTGCCAAGCTCTCGTTTCCGGCCGAGTTGTGCAGCCTATTGGCGAAGTCCCGACCTCCATACTTCTGTGACTTCGCCCGTGCTTCATCGTCAGCTTTTCGGTCAGCCCGCTCCTTCTCTGCCAGAGCTGCCAGCCGCTCCTCTCTGACCCTGTCCAAGTCGGTAGCCGCGTCTTGCATCGCAGCCAGCTTCCTCGCCCTCTCCTCTGCGTCATTTGCGACCGGCGCTTTCTCTGTTCGGCCGTTGGGCCGACCCTGCCTGCGATCTCGAGAGTCATATCGCCTGGCTGGGCTCCGTGACCGCTCTCTTTGACTGCCATCGCGCCTTTCCCTTCGCTCGTCTGAGTTATATCGCCTCACAGGGCTGCGTGAACGCTCCCTTCGACCGTCATCACGCTTTTCCCGGCGCTCATCTGAAGTATGACGCCTCACAGGACTCCGTGGACTCTCGTCTCGAGAATTGTCGTGCCTGTCTAGGCGCTCATCCGAGCCACGTCTTCTACGCTCTCGCGCCCCATCGCGAGAGTCAGATCGTCGCCTCCTCTTTCGCTCGCGCTCATAGTCCGAATCGTCGTAGCGGCGTTTTGGGCTGTAAGAACGCTCTCGAGAATAAGCACGATGTCGCCGATCGTCGTCGTCGCGGTGTCGGTGTGAGCGGTGTCTGTGACTGCGGTGCTTTCTCTCCTTGTCTTTTACAGGTTTCTCATCCGCGAGACCCATCTGGGCCAACAGCTGACGCCGCTTCGAAGGATCCTTCATCATGGCCTGATATGCTTCCTGCTCCTGCCTCTTGATCGCAACCAAGGGGTCCTCCCGTATCTTTGCGGCGGTGTCGCGCGCAGATGCCACGACAGGGATAGGCCCGGCCGCCTCGGGTCCGGCGGTCTTCTCGACTTTCTTGGCATCATCGCCGCGAAGGATGGAGTCGATGCGACGCTTGCCGAGAAGGAACGCCTCGCTGGAGTATTCGTCTCGTCCGCCGTCGTTGGGCCCTTGGTACATCCACTCGACTCGATTGACTCGCTTGGGTCCACCGGCGGCCTCGAGCTGCTTCTGCGTTTCCTCAATCTGTCGCTCGCGTCTGATCTCCTCGATTCGCGCTTCGGTGGCCTTGCGTTCCTGCAATGCCGCCTGTTCTGCATCGTAGACGCGCCGCTGGTTGGTCATCAACTGGGGATGCCATGACTTCTTGAGGTTGAGGTCGTTGCCTCCCATCCTTCCTGATCAAATAAGGGGTGATGGCACTGGTGGTATGTTTGATTTGTTGGTTGTTGTGGTAAGTTCAGCAGTTGGATCGTTTTCCGCCGTGACGACGCAGTTAGAGGGAGATGACGGTGGCGGGCAATTTCTAAGGCAGCGAGCGGCAAGGGCCTCCCGGTGGAGTCCGTGCGTCTAGCACATAGTACGTACTATGTAGATGCAGGACCTTGGCAAGTACCGAAGTACCTTCAGAGCCTCCACCTTCGAAATCAATCAACATTACTTGTCTTGAAGAAGCCTGGAAAAAAAGTGAGACTAAATCTTGGGTTTGAGATTGGATTACATTCATGACCTTGATTCCTTATGTAAACGAGCAGCACAGGGTGGGAATCGTAAATGATATACTTTGTATATCCCGCGTGTGGAGTACCTCTATGCCGTATGGGTCCCAAGGAACCATGAAGTCCACTATTGTCTGCTAAATATACCGGTGCAGTATGAGAGAAGGAAGTACTACATATTGCGTAAGATCCTGTGCTATGTTTATTTGAATATACTGCTAAGCTCTACAGTTGGTTGTAAGGTCAGGAGTTTATGTAATCCGTACAGAAGGCAAGGTAAGACCCCGATTTTAAGAGATGATGCTTAAGTAAGCGACGCTAAAGTTCGGAGTGGGGGCGCACTGTCCTGCCTTACAGCAAGCAGTTGAACGCATTGTAGCTTCCAACCTGGACTTACATTGAACGACAAGGCATCACCGAGACAGTCTCTCACTTCGTGTTTGCAACCTCCATTTTCCTTTCACTTCCAGCCAATAATCTCACGCAAACACACATTCTTGCCTTCCGTTCCTCACTTCCGCACACTGCAACCCCAGTCAACGATTATCAGCATATTCGCAATCATCTGTCAAGATGTCTGACGACGACTTCATGCAGCAGTCCGACGAGGAGTATGAATTCGAATTCGATGATGAAGATGAGGAGGAGGAGGACTCTGCCAATATTGATATTGAGAACAAGTACTACAACGCCAAACAGATCAAGGCCTCCGAACCTGATGAGGCCATCAAGGAGTTCCTCGAGGTCACCAAACAGCAGGAAGAGAAGGGCGACTGGGGCTTCAAAGGTTTGAAGCAGGCCATCAAGCTTGAGTTCAAGCTACAGCGTTATGATGCAGTAAGTATGAGATGATCTGCAATACAGATACAGTACGCTTATAATCCACAGGCAATATCTCACTATGAGGAGCTCCTTACCTACGTCAAGTCCGCCGTCACACGCAACTACTCGGAGAAGTCCATCAACAACATGTTGGACTACATTGAGAAGGGCACCGACCCCGCGGGCGCTGCACGCTGCATGGAGCGCTTCTACTCCCTTACCCTGGAGTGTTTCCAAGCTACCAACAATGAGCGACTGTGGCTCAAGACCAACATCAAGCTGGCCAAGCTGCTCCTCGATCGCCACGACTACCATGCAGTCAACAAGAAGCTTAAGGAGCTTCACTCCGCCTGTAAGCGGGAGGATGGTACCGAAGATAATAGCAAGGGTACCTACCTTCTTGAGATTTACGCGCTAGAGATCCAAATGTATGCCGAAACCAAGAACAACAAGCAACTGAAGGCCCTCTATCAGCGAGCCCTCAAGGTCCGTTCAGCCGTACCTCATCCGAAGATCATGGGTATCATCCGCGAATGCGGCGGCAAGATGCACATGAGCGAGGAGAACTGGAAGGACGCCCAGTCCGACTTCTTCGAATCATTTCGCAACTACGACGAGGCTGGCAGCTTGCAGCGTATCCAGGTATTGAAATACCTGCTTCTCACCACGATGTTGATGAAGTCCGACATCAATCCCTTCGACTCCCAAGAGACTAAGCCCTACAAGAACGACCCCCGTATCTCCGCCATGACCGCCCTCGTCGATGCCTACCAGCGCGACGATATTCACCAATATGAGACCATCCTTGGCGCCAACAAAGACCTGCTCGCAGACTCATTCATCGCAGAGAATATCGACGAAGTCACTCGCAACATGCGCACCAAAGCTGTCCTCAAGCTCATCACACCGTACACCCGGATGCGCTTGTCCTGGGTCGCCAACAAGCTCTCCATTTCCGAAGCCGAGGTGCAAGATATCATGGGCTTCCTCATTATGGACAAACGCATTGCTGGTAAGATCAACCAGCAGACTGGCGTGCTGGAGATCACTACGCCTCGCGATGCTGAACGGCTCACTGCCATTCTCAATCTTTCCACCGCTGTGGGCGAATTGTATGGCTCAATCTTCAAGGACGGCGAGGGCTTCCGTAGTACCGACACAACCACTGGTGCGGACACAGACATGGGCGGCGGCTTTTTCGATGGTCCTGGCCACCTCCAAGGGGGCCGTAACAAAGCCCGGCGCACCAAGGGTACCAACATTTGGGGCTCTCTACAGGGTGCGGGTCCGTCTTAGGCGGATGGATCCTCAGCCTCTGGCAGTGGCGTTCCCATGACGCGCTCAGGTGCACCGTACGGCCGGGGAAATGGCCATAGCGACCGCGGTGCTCATGAACTTGGGAGTTGGAACAGTTTCTTGAGACTAAGGAGCGAGCAGCTGGATGGCCCAACCCCTTCCATGAAGAAGCAGACTTTCCAGCGGGCCCATCAAGCAAGGGCCCAGGCCTTGAGTACATCCTCGAAAGCTATGGGTCAGGTTCTTGGTGGTAGTGGCATGTACATGGGTGGCCCTTCCGTCCAGGCTAGCATCGCCGCTGAAAACAGGAGACTGCAGCTTTCGGAGCATCTGTCTCCAGACTCACAAAAGTCACAACCATCCGGCAAGACTTCTTCAAGTTCAGCGGGTCTGTTGATGAGCGGTCCGGCGAGCATCAGCAATCACCTGGCGGCTTCCGTTACGGATACATCCTCAATTCAGACCCAGATGCGAGGTAGCGAACCGTCCACTTACTCTTTCAACACCGGCAGTGCATACAACATCGGTCCTTCGGGCAATGCCACTCAATGCTCCTCTGTCCTATCCGCAACGGACGCGACGCAGGCTGAAGGTGACGGCGACGATATGGATATGGACGCGGATGATGATGATGATTTCATGTTGCCTTTCCCCTCGCCGTAGATTAGGTATTTTGGTATTTCGAACTTCATGTATGGTTAGAGAGGCAGACCTAGGGACAACGCTGTGGTTCGGCATTTGCCTAGATTTGCTTTGCACTTGGCGGGTCATTTCGGATTGGGGCTACAAGGCGTAATTAGGCGATTAGGGAGAGGTACTCACTTCTCACAGGAATGATTTGAAGCATGATTTGAGCCAAATATTATTTTCGGATCCCCAGAATATTGGAGAACTCCTTTGAAGCAGGGTGCTAGTAGTTGCAGCGCTGAAACAGGGTCGGGACTTTCTCATGGCCAAACACCTCAAATCAGTCAGTCACACAACAAAAGAGGTCGACGAGTTCCGCTGGCAAGAAAGAGATCGACCAAAGCCGATACTACGTTCCTATTACAAACTCCGTAGTGGTAGCTGAAACCAGTTCAAAATCCTTGCGCAGCCCGTGGCGACAGGCTCCTGACCAACCCTAGTCACCTCTTTCTTCCCACACGTAGCGAGGGATGATTGGTGATGTTCAGGACGCAAAGAGAGGTCTCCTGATTGCAAAAATGACCTAGGTAGACAGCATCTGGAATGCATCGACAATAGCGCCGCCACTCCATGCCTGCCTGACCGTTACTGACCGTGCCTGATTACTCCCCTTATTTTTACCGCCGATTGCCGTCCTTACATTTGTCTTATTGGAAGAAAGCAAGTAAAAGCGCCTGATATCGCTTGCGTTTTCGTGCCACACCGTTCTCACATCAAATCCTCTTCCACTGGTATTATCAATATCTCTCTTGAACTCCGCAGCTCACCGTGGACACCTGCTGCGCACCTGTGGTCCGGTCTCATACTGTCCACATCGGCAATTTCGGAAGGGGAGTTGCGCCTTCTTACATTGCCGATGCTGCGTTTGTCATTTGTCTCTCTTGGAGTCCATACTATCCTCTGATGACTGCCGGCCTTGCTTGCCGTTTCCTTTCTTTTTGGGCTTTTCGGGCCGCTCGCTAAGATCATCCGCGCCAGGATTGTATTCCTCGGGAGTAAAGTCAGGGTTGTTGTAATGTGCCTTGTTGAAATGAGAATTCTTGAACATGCTGGTCTGAAAAGACTGTTCTGGCCATTGATTCACGTCCATAGCCTCCTTGTACTGATACGGGCTAAAACGAATCTCATGTTGAGTCGAAGGAGCTGGGGCAGTGGAGTGGGATTGCAGCGCTGGCAATTGATCTTGCTGTGGGGTGGCGTACGTGGGAGAATTAGACATTGGTTGTGTCGGAGGAGTAGGCGTAGGGTCTACGCAAGGAGAAGAGAACCATGATGACTGAGTCCTTGGAGAAAAATCTAATGACGACCCTCCGAGCTGGCCCATGGGATTGGTGAATTGGCCCAGGCCACCCAGTCCAGGTACCATAAGCATTGGGTTGTAGTCGAAGGTTCCAGGAAAGGACACCGCGGGAGCTGGGGCAAAGCTGGTGGGCTCGTAAGACATACGATTGACTTGAATGGCCTGTGACGTATTTGGTTTGTAAAGAATGTCGTAGTGCCCTGGACGGTACAAGAGGTGCATGACTGGAGCGCCAGGGGTGGAGTCATTGAACCCGTGGGTGTTGACTTGTGTGCCGGCACTGCGATCTAGATAGGCGACTTCCAACGTGAATCCGACCGGCTTGAGGAGAACTTCGACCAACAGTACCAATCCCATCTCCTCAATTTCTCTGTCGATTGGGTCCAGGACAGTCTGAACGTACTGGTCAACCCCCATATCGGTGAACGCCTCATACTGGTCACGATGGCCCTTCATCCACGAGGCTGCGAGGATGCGGAAGTGATACAGTAAACCCATGGAAGAGTCATCATTGAACTTGGTCTCGAGGATGGCGGTGGCGACTTCGGGTGAGTGAATGTTGTCTGCGATATCTTTGCATAGCTGTGTGGTTTCGTCGACAAAGTCCATGAACATCTCGGGGTCGTAACCTCCACTGTTGAAAAGATAATCGTTCAGCTGGCGTATGCGTAGCTCTTCGCCCTGCACCAGTTCCTGACTGCCTTGCTGAATGAGGAGTTCGAAATAAGAAAAGACGATGGCTGTCAAGGTAGTCAGTCAATTATGTGTGTTTCTCTCGCTCACGGCAACCGGAAGCATGGGACAATATTAAGATATTGTGCGCATCCTCGCGTCCATCAGGTCATCACTCATAAAGGGACCCTGACAAAGCTTAGGGTTAGGTAGACGAATTCAGCGCAGGTATTTCTTACCTCTCCATCCACAACTGCCATCCCCTTTGATAGGCCTGTAGTGTGTATATGTTTGTGGTAAAGCCTACGATGAGTGAGGTCAGTATTTGATTTTGTGAGAGAATTTGGCATTTGACATCGCGTCTGCCTATGGGGAAGAATACAAGCTCACCATTGTCTTGGCGACGTAAACGGGATCGGCCTTCGCGTACTCGGCGGTGATTGCGTCGATGGGCGTCTTGTCGCCAACGCGGGGTCCCTGTGCCACGTGCATCAGGTTAGCTGACTGCTTCGAAAGGGGTCCGCCAAAAGTGGCCAGAAGTGGCGGTCCTGGCCAGCGTGTAGAATGAAGAGATGGTTAGCAAGGCAGAATTTCGGCGTACCTCAAGTTCCGGCTGCCATGTGCGAGCAGCAGCCTCCTGCGCGGCCAGATCGTCCTGGAGACTCTGGTCCGACTCCATCTTGGTGCCAGGGATGGGGCGATGGCGATGAGGGATGGAACGCAGCTGGTGCTGCCGCGACGTACGGTCGCGGAGGAGAGTGGAAGACGGATGGTGATCAAAGAGACTGGGAGATGTAGCAGACAGTGGATGTTGGGATTGAGGAATGGCGGCGTGGAGAGATGATGGAAATCCCATGGCACCTGCTGCAACTTGCACTCCAGGTTGTCCAGCTTGCTGCTGCTGCACGGGTGATAGGGCCCCACCAACGGCGATAGCCCGTGCATGTGCAACCCCTGCTGCCCCGCCATGACCAGGACCAGGCCTTCCTCCGAGCCCTGGCCCCCGCGGATTTACAGAGGGCCCACCTCCTATAGACCCTGCATGTGGTCTAGGCTCAGGACAAGGGTTTATTATCGTCCCAGACTGGTACTCAAGCCCACCTGCGCCTGGATGTGAGTCTGTAAACGATGGCTGCTGATAGCTACTGAATCCGCCAGCTTGGATTGCTTCTTGTGCGCCGGCCTGCGCCTGGGCTTGAGCCGGACCACGTCCGTAGGAGTCATTGTTCACCTCCAAGCCATTGCCCTCTTGTTGTGGGAAGCCGTCGAGGTGCCCTGAGAAGTAGGAGGGATAGGAGGTGGAGAACGGCGTTGGCTGGGGTTGGAACATTCCTGTCCTGTCCCAATCTTGTCTTGTCCTGTTCTGTCCAGTCCTGCAGCCCGACACGGGGAAAATATGACAGCAAACGGAGACTCGCTTATAAGTCGTCGATGCAGATCACGGGTAGATAATTTGGACGATGCGAGGGTGGTGGCGGCGGTGATGATGGCGATGATGGCGGTGGCGTTGCGGTATAGCTCAGCTGTTAATTTGGCTGTAAGATCATAAAATCTGTTTTCCAATGTTCTGTCAGACAAGTATCTCTCCTCGTTGTGTCAAGACATATATGCCTTCCTGAGACCGGCGTACAATCGGCAGCTGTCAAAAGCTGCGATGTGATAGCCGGGTCTGTGTGCGCGACCATCAGTGCTGAATACAGATACACATGCACGCGCATGTGCGGTCCGTTGGGGTTGTGTAGGTCGAAACGAAAAGCGAGTTCAAACGAGTGTGGTAGGCATGCGGCATTGCAAAGTAGAAGAGTGAGGACATACGGCCGGTGAGCACACCATAAACAATAGAGACACCCCGTCCCAAGATTGAGGAACTCAGTACACACCAACTCACGTTGAAGGCGTCGTTGCCTCGTTGTGTAAGAACGCTATGTGGATCGGATCCCAAATCGCGTTGGAGTAGATCTTGGTGAGATGTGTGGTGTGACGAGAAGAAAACGGTCGCATATGGATGCAAGGGTATCCAGTAGTAAGACTGTCTCGAGTGAGCCGTTCACGGACAAGGCAAGAGCTGCGATTGAAGACGCCGTGAAATGTTCTTGAAGCATTGGAATGCTCAACAGAAGTGGTCGACGGATGTCAGCTTCCCCAGAGTGTTCAAAGCACGAGTCCGTCTGTCACCAACAGCGAAACAAACAGATATATGAGAGGACAAGTTGGCCCAGCGGGGCGATTGGGCCGAAGTAGTGCGGCGAGGCTAAGGGGAGAATAAGTAAGGTATAAGTGATTCGCAGGCCTTGATGGGTGGACAATATGGTGTGTATTGTCTAGTAAGTCGAGCCAAGGATCTCGATAGTGCTGACGAGTCGTGCGAGGGTGGTAGGGCTAGGAGGAAGGCAGCGATGACTTATAGTACGGGGTGCAAGTCCGTCCGTGGCTTTCGAGACAATTCGTATAGCAGCAGACGGGTGCAAAAGAAGCGGCGATAGAGGCAATTAAGTGACACAGAATCCGTGGTAAATCGGGAATAAAGGGACGGCGACAACGAAGGAGGACGGGGAGTAGTAATAGCATCTTTTGGTGCGAAATAGCAGATGGAAGTGTGCACGCGGACTTTCCCATCGACCAGACGCACTGGCCCGGATGTCAACAGGGAGGCTCCAAGCTCGTTGGGCATGGGAGTGTGTGCTGAACCGAGTTGACGGCTCATGTTCAGCAGGCTTGCAAGCCAGTCGATTCTATCTTGCCAAACCCTCCATATAGATAGGGTGTCGTTAGTGAAGGAGATGACCGCGCAGACCCACCGAGTTGCTCCCCTAGTGGAGCAAACGCGAGGGTGCTTCTACGGCTTTTCCTGGGTCCACCCTCCCAGTCTCTTTTCACCACGGGCATAACAAGTGTGTTTGGATGGGGAACCTTGTCTCGACAGATGGCGAGGGAGCAGGGACCCCGGGCTTAAAGGGGCCCACGACGATGAAGCCGCTCGGGATACCAATGTTGGACATCGACAACCAAACCCCGAGTTCAAACACAGCACCCAAGAGTCGAGCAAGAAGGTGTGCTCAGAATGCCTGGTTCAAGCGGACCTCGAGTTGCTAGTGGCTGGCGGCAGAGGCACACCTCGTTCGCTCTTGTCGTGCCTCCCACTGGTGATTTGCCAGAGGCGGGAACGGACTGTGGCTCAGATGGGAGGAAGATTTTTCTCTCTTTCGCAGCAGTGGCCTGAGTGGGTGTGGTGTCTTTGGGGTAACATGCACTACTACTATAGAGCACGGTACCACGGACTGGCTACACAGGCCGTCTGGAGGCGTGATTCGAGCAATGTTTGCTTGTGCAGGTGGACCGACAGGGCAGGGCGAGAGAAGGGTCGGGCCTCTTCCCAACCTGCAGCACGACTGCAGGAACATGAACTGGTGATGTTGTCGTACCAATTTTTATTTTTTTAATTTTTCTTCCCAACCTTTTGTTGCCGGTACGACCATGTGGTCGTTATTGATTTGGGGGAAGCTGTACATAGTACGTAGTAGTACTCTGTACGAAGGACGGGTGTCCATCGGTCGTGAACAGCCATCGGTGGTGGCAGTGGTTTCGAAAGTACCGTACCTACTATGTACAATAGGTACGCAGTAGTACTGGACTGGAGTCGATGTCATCACCACTGAGGTCCACAACGATGTGATTTACTACTGCCGCGTATGATGTACGTCCACAGGGAGTATGTACCTCTGAACGTAGTGCTGCGTACGCCAGTACTGCGTGAAGGGAGACCCACACTCCCTCCTCCCACATCCCATCTCATGCAACGTAGCGGGCCCACAGCTGTTGTCTTGCAACTGAGCGGCTCCACTGCGTGAGGTACCAAGTAGGCATCTAGGTACGTACTACAGCTGCAAATCCATCGATATTCTTTCGTAATAATTGCAGTGGCGCCTACTCACAACGTGAACCAGAAAACCCCCTTTCTCATCACTGTCACATGTAGGTGCGAGACCCTTTGGTACGCGCATCACACAATCGCTAGACACACTTCACCGTTGAAGTTGCAAGCCCCCGTTTCGTCCCCGCACCAACGCCGTCCGCGAACACTACGTGCTTTTCCAACGTCAGATGCGACGGCACCATTGATTAATGAGAAAACAGGCTGGCGTGCAGCCAACACCAACGCCGGTCCCGTCAAACCCGGCCCGATGGGTCCCTCCGGAGACACACAGACTGCCAGATGCTCAAAGCTAGCAGCGGCTAGATGGACAACGGCTATAGACGGAATCCCAGACCCTGCGGCGGGGTTCCGTCCAGCAGAGCTCATGAGCATGGGCATAACCATGGCCCTCTCTCCCAAGAGCATGGGAGTTCCATGGTAAACTTCCCGTCCCGTCCTTCCCGCACCCGGTCGATGTCTGAGCTCCAATGCCACATCTTCAACCTCCTCCAATGTCATATCGCGACTGCGACTGCATGATCCATTGTAAAGCGACCGCTCCTAGTGATGCCATCATCCTGTTGCCCTGAGTTGCCTGCCTGGCTTCTTACTCCCTGTGTGCAATAAGGCATCTCGACCGTCCGTCTCCTGTCCGGCGTATACTTGACTCTAGATGCACTCCCCCCCTCCTTTTCGGCGCCCGGAGCCTTGGCAAGGATTGGTTGGGAGACTGCGGCAGTTCGCAATATGGAAAAGACAACACTCGTTTGCTGAGTGCCATCCAGCGACCAGCAATGAACCGGCCCGGCGGGCAAAGAGGCTGCAATGACAGGCTGCAGGAGGAGCACATCGATTTCCGAAATTGGTGCTCTAGACCATCAGCAAATCGACACAGTTTCCTTCACGGTGATAAGCACGTTAATCCTCGCCAATGCAGGACGCAGATACTGAGGAACATCTGCAACGCGACCCTGGCAATCAGTGCCACCCAGCCGTCTCTCACAACGTGCTGAGATGTGATTGCTCAAGACATTTGGACTACATGTCAAGGTGCTGCCACATCTGCACCGCCTCCTCTCCCAACAGCCGACTCTCTCGTCGGAGCCTGTGGCCTGTACCATTGGATATTGTCGCGATCTCCTTCCTATCACTATGTCATCCAGCGTCACGACACTGTCGAGATCACCGGCGCGACTGGACAGCTTGTCCATGGGACAGCCGAACGTACTTGCAAAACAACGCAAGTATGGCTCCGCTCAACAGCCCATTACGACGCCTAGATCTCCCGGCCAAGTTGGGTTAGCTGGGATATTAGGCGGCCTGTGATGGAGGGGCCGCCGGCAATGGCCTTTCCAGCAGCCACATGGCTCCTAAGCTATTCCTGTGGGTGAAATCTGACGTACGCACTGACTAGCAGCAACATGGAATCAATTCACCTTTTAATGACCAGGGGCGTGTATTAGCCAACTAGTTTTGTGCACCTCACACAAGGGTACCAGTCTACACTTTGGGTCAAAAGTACGTGTAATGTACCTCCGTTCCTGTCACACGACGACTTGCTTGACATGTCTCGGCCTGCTACCGGGCGGCCACACAAGATCCATATGTGGGCTACGCAGACCTTGCAAATAGCCGCCATGAGAGACAGTCGTCCATTTCGAAGCTACCCGCGATGCCGATACTTGGTAACAACGCCACCCCTCCCCTCCCGACAGTCCTCTAGTAAGCCATCAATGCGAGACTACGTTCTATGACGGCTTTATGACAGCTCTCCTGCATGGACTATCTGGGCACCGGACATGCTAATAAAGGATAGTCCTAGGCCACTGACGGTGGCTGAAATGCTAACCGGGGGTGGCTGCAATTCAGCGCTTTCCAAAATTATCGGACAAATTGGCAGATCATAACGTCCAGCAGCGTGTTTCAAGCAACCAACTCGTTGCTGTGCATTCGTGCCCACAACCCCTAAGGCCAGGACCATCATGGCGAAACGCCCCTGCCTGCTGTCATTACTCCCTTTCTAATATCTGAATTGTTGAGCATCCATCACAAGCCATTTGAAAGCACGTAAACGTCAAAGAGTCGACGTTGTGGAAACCCACTTGGTGCCAACCTAATAGCCGGGAGGATCATGTGCGGCTACAGATCCCAGACCCTCATGCGATCTCGAAAAGAACAGGCCTTATTCAAGCTTGTATGACATCTCCGGGCATCACATCCTGGACATAACATCTTGAACATCAGAACCTCACTGCTGCTACTCGGAAACTAGAGGCTTTGTCTTGGGCGGAATTACCAGTGGCCAGGAGTTGCTTTTTCTCTCAGCCATCGAGTCAAGATCCAAACTAGCGAGCAGATATACCGAAACGCATCACATATGGACATGGAGAAACGCGGACCAAATGCTGCTGACCTGCATTGGTCCGATCATCAAGAACCGCTTCGCCGACCAAGTGCACCATTGGGGCCATTAGGAGCCGGACCATCATTGTCATAATCGGCTTAGGGTAGTTACAATGCTACCTAGGACTTCGGCAGGCACGGAGTTCCACGGATGTTTGGACGACCGTAGGCAATGCCACCGGCACAGTTACGATAGAAGCACCTAAGATGAAGGTACAATGACTTGATCGAACTTGTTCTTCCTGGCCTTGGTACAGATTCCCGGATTGTGCACCTCTTGCTTCAAAGCTGCAGTCGATCTTGTCTGGTGTTCTTCCTGTCCAATGGACACTGGACATTAGGTTTCATTTCGCTTTCGGTAGGACGCTGGTACTCTTAGTGATGGCTTGGGCTGGCAGATCTCACCAGATGCAACTGAAGCGACCAATCTCCGTGTGATGCGCTGCCGGATATGCTCCGTGCGATGTGTCTAGATCATAAAACTTAGCCAAAGTAAATTGATCGGCCCTGCTTCCTATCGCAGTACTATCAGACGAGTCAGCCCTTGGGAAGCGTTTTAGCAGTTGCCTGCCCCCATCAACCGTTCAATGCATGGCAACGTCGACAACAAGGCCACTTCCATGACAATCCTACCCAGCAGGATCGGTCTTCCAGACTCAGCCTGGACACTAAGACCAAGGGGTCGTCCAGTCGCGTACCTAGGGCGGTATGGACTACAGGCTCTTGATTACTGCCACGTTCTCAATTCGCCCCTGATATGGTGGCTCAACCTAATTAGCCCTCGCGATGTACGCAAGATGATGCAGCATCCAGACGTTCCGATCTTCCGGTCTTCCTTCCTTCCGGCACACAGAACAGCTAGTGGGAATCGTCCTCTGGTCTATTTTTCCGTCTGCAGCGAGAGCACTGTTGGCGAAATGAAGTTTGCTGGGGTGTCATACCATCAGTTGTGTAGCTCTCCCATGCCGTCTGTTGATGCTTGTCCCGGCTCGGGCTGTGCTCCTGCTGGCAGATCGACCATCTCCAACACGGCATGCCAGATGCTGACAGTGAAACGCTCTACTTTCGAGATCATCGCGCCTACCGTCTGTATACCCTGGGTTTTCTCTCTCTGCCATGTCACATTGCACCAACACATTTGCCCACTATTTCCCCCTCGTCTGCAGTGCAAGACATCCTGCAGCCAGCCAGCCATCACCCCCCCCTCTTCGTCGCACCATATGTAGCCATCCGGAGCCTAGGCCATTGATCTTCAGCCAGCCGCGGAAGAGGCTAGTGGGAGACATGCGTCTCGCTTGAGTTGTCACAAATCAGCAACTCGTATCAAGCGATGAGGATTTGGAGTTGCAGGTCAGTGGATTCCCTTGAGAAAACGACCATAGCAATATATTTCCAGTTTACTGATGCTTCAAAGCGCTTCGCGACCAATTTGACTGCTCCTATCACGTACTCGCTACCGAACAATTGCTCGCCCCCTCGTCAGAGGCTGGACTGCCCGCTCCACTACTGTGGGGAGGGTTAGGCTGGTAGGCATGGATCAGTTATGTTAGTTACCAAATCCGTCCCAGTGCTTATCCGGATCTCGTGGTCAACCACAGTCTTGTACACGATGAGTGCTGATCCTTCGTGATTCTCAAAACCCGTCCCACTCCTTCGAGCCGTGGACCGCCTATACGCTCTCTCATCTTCCACCGAAGAGGCAAGAGCTGCTGGCAGATTCCACGATGGCGAATTCGTCCTTCATGACATGTTGTCTGACACGGCGGCCCGCGTGTACAAAAGGCAAAGACAGCCAGCTGTTGCCTCGATCGAGGAAGAAGCAGAAACAGGTTCGCCGAAGGGGTGTGCGCATCGTCTGCGTTGTTCTGAACCACACTCCTGCACGACGTGACATTTCGCGAGCGTCTGTGTATTTCCAGAACTCTTTATCCTGCAAGTTGCACAACGCAGCGGGTGCCAAACTACTTCGGCCCACTCTGCTGGGACCTATCGTGGAGCGCGGGGTCAAGGTAGGAAGACGCAGTGTGAGGTGTCTACGTATTTTGCTTGCGTTTCGTCTGTTCAATGCTGCTTTGCATCATCTCACCTGCTTGATTGGACCACTCACGTGGATCACTCTGCTCCCTCGAGAGGTTAACCGACGGGAGGGTCCTCTCGTGGCAATCTACGGCGACAGCGGAGCCAGTCGCCGACCCCATGGCTCGGGAGACGAGGTCGGGCAACGGCGAGGCCAGCAAATTCAACAAGGCCGAGACGCGGGAGCCCGGTGGCCCCTGTGTGCCAGAATGGGAAATCGTCTTGAGGACCTTGGTCCGCATGTCGATTGTGGGCACTTCTAACCCAGCGGAGCATGGTTGCGAAACGACCTCGCTTGCTTCACGCAGCTGGCCCTGCTCGCCCGGGTTTGGGGGCCGCGCGCTTGTAGGACAGCAGCGTTTGCCAACAAAACAAGCTATGGCAGTTTTGGCCCAGCGCCGACTACATTCTGCAAGCTGCTGCGGTAGTCGTGTCCGCTTGTGCGTGATGGGCACAGGTCTGCAGGACGTGACAGTAGCCAGCATTATCAAGTCTTCTTCTGTTTCGCACATGGTGTCGAATAGCGAGTGTTATCTACACGAGACAGAGCTCCGAGTCCAGAACGGGCTAATTATTGAAGCGAGACTTCGGGAGGGCCAATCTTTGGCGAGGCATTGCACCGCGGAGAAGATAAAACGGCAGACCGATGCAATTGATTGATGTCTGCAATTGTGGATCTTGAATGAAGAGAAATCTTTATCCTGAAGTTTTCACCAACGTGTTCGTCAGAAATCGAGAACGTCATCGACCCAAGCAGAATTGTGATGGATACGAAGGACCCTCACCGGTGAGCCAGGATGAGCAAGTTCTGTCCAGGGGGATATTCCCGTGGTCACATTGATGCTGTCGATCTTTTGGTTGACTGAGACTTGGGCTCCAGATCGGGGGGATGTCCCACACTGGTATAACCGAAAAGAAATTTACGGCGAACTGCTTCGTTTTGGGGTGTTATGTAGGAAAATAGAAGGCTTCCTAAACATATTTAGCGAGCATGAAGCTGTGCTGGCGGTTCTGAGTGTCGGATTGCTTCAAGGAAATCATGCACTTTGTTGTGGGTCGATGTGGAGTGTCCAAGTTTACGGGCCGAGGTGCCGATAAAGAAGAGCCCAAGTTCAGGCCCGAGAGGGCAATATCGGAAGTAGGTGGAATTGCAATCATTGAGCTGAGACCCCAACATATGGAAGGGCTTGTTTTTTGTTAAAAAAAAAAAAAAAAAAAAAAAAAACAATTGGCCCCTTTCGAAAGAAGCTTACTTGTCAACCTTAAGCAGGCCCATCAAAAACAGCAAAGTTACACAAATATCTTTGACAAACTCGATCGCAAACGCCGTCCGGGTGCACCTCCCGAGGTCGAAAGACTGGTCAAGACGGATACCGTTGTGGATGATGGGTTGACTTTGACGGCTTTCTCCATAATAACGGCTATCTCCTTGACGGCTATCTCCTTGACGGCTTGTTCCGTTTTCCCTACCATACAGGTCCAAAACTGACACGTTCCAAATCTTCGAAACCGTTGGTTCGTCTCATAGGCTTACAGAAGAAGTGGATGGGAGAGCGTGGGGGGTTTTGGACGTGGGGCTATAAGTATGCCTTGGTTTCCTCCAGATTAGGCGCATGGTCCGGGCCAATTTCTGGTATATGCGAAGATGTGGTGGGCGGTCGGTGACTTTGAGGCAGTGTCTGACTTGGGCTTGTAAGGGTCAGGCGCTGCTGTTGCTGTCCTTTGTCCAGTCATTCAGTGAGTGGCCCTGGGATCTCTTACCTAGGTAGGTAGTGTTGGTGCTGGAGTTGTGGGCTTATCTGGTCCCGGGACTCGGTCCAGCGCCTACTCGGGTGCTCTATGACCTGAGTATGGATTTCGTTCGCCAATACACATCAGCACCCTCTACGAAGGATTACACCAGGCTTGTCACATAGTAGGTACTCGGAGCTCATTGGAGACGAGTCAGAGCCGTGTCCTGGCTGACTGAGAGGATACCATATGTACCTAGGTACTCGTGATTATGACTTCACTTTGGCTACCTGTATGACGGGTTCTTCTCACTTCACAGGTATGCATCGTCAACTGTAAATGCAGGCCTCATGATTATAACATTATCCAGATTTTCAACTTGTTCGCTGGCCTCAAGGGGTAGAGCTTCTCTAGGTATGTCTTCAGCCTAGGCTTATTGGGTTATGAAAACAAGTCATAAAGAACTGAGAAGTACCTTCAAATAGTTATATCGTGAACATTGAAAGTTCTCATTGGTGATTTGGCTAGTCTAAGTGATCTATCGATTGATTCGGACTGGTGCCCCTCTGGAATACAATCAGGTGTGCAGGATCTTTATTGCTGTGTTCCCACCGTTACTAAGTACTTGGGATTTTTGACTCTCGCAAAGTTCTGGGACAGGAGGAAAAGTTTTCCCACTATGCGTTATATGCCGTTTCCTTTTGAGTGACCATCAGAAATTCCGATCTGGAGGTCGAAACATGGGTTCCTTTGGCCTTTTGGGTACCAGTAGACCACTCACATCTTGGTGCAAGTCTCAAACTACCCATCGCATTATCCGTTTTCGAATCTCCCCAGGCTATTTCCATCGGATGTGATGCTTGAGGTTTTCATCTTGCGCAACGGACTCCTAATTCTTCCACCAGGGTCGTCGGCTCGGTGTGATTGTGTATATCAGAAGCTGGAGAAAGTGGGAGTTCTTGTCTCATATCAAGGATGCCGATCTATGTTTTGTTGATTAATTTTTTGTATGCAGCCATAACTATTCTCTCGATCGAGACTTATCAATTTCAATGAATTCTGGGTGCTGAACTGAGGATTAGCATATGCATTTGAGAGAACGGTACAGTTCGCCATGGATTCCGTCCAATCTTTGGATAATTTGTCCCTCTTGAACAACGTTATCACGGCTGAACGGACGGGAGAATAAGCAGCCTGTAGACGACGTCGAAGCATCGGTGAGGGTATCTTCTGTTGTAACGGTTCAATCAATCACGACCACTCAACTATAGCTTTACATGCAGAGGCTCCCGAGAACATCTTGTGGAAGTGAGTAAGTGGATGAGCGAGGTAGGCGTTCCAGGCAAGACGTGGCTGTTAGGTGACTCAGATCCCCCCCCCTTTTTTTTTCAAGCCCTGCATCCTCCTGTATTCGGCTTGACCATTCTATTTTAATGAATCAACGTTTCACTTCTTAGAACCGTTTGGTTCTGCACCTGTTGTCATTGGCTTGAAGGAATGAGAAAGGTAATTAGATAATATGTACCTAGGTAGACTGGAAGGGGTAGGTAGCCTCTGCTCTGTTCCGATGTAGAAACAATGAATGGTTACATGGCTGGAAAAACCCGATGAAACCTACAGCGGAGGTAGTAGGGAACAAAAAACAGAAGGCTCTAGGTAAGTGTGAGGTGCATACCTGCTGACTCTTGGACCATTTAGATCTACCTAGGTGTCTGCGTACGATTATCATAACACACGGCACAGTTGCAACAGAATGATTGCTGCAGAAAATATATCGATGACATGTTATCGTCGCTCCCACCCGCTAACAGATAGATTAAGCCTTACTACAATGTTGTAATCTAAAATATCCCATCATGTCAATATCCCTACTGCCTCTTGCCATGATATATTGGAAGTCCAACCAGATAGATACTTGAGTTTCCAACAAGTCACTGCTGAAAAAGGCCAATGGCGGCTGATTGGAACAACAAAACCTTTGTTGATTTCCAGACGCCTTGTGAGGTCTTGTCAGAAGCTTCATAGACCAAATGAAGGGCACCTCAATTCTCATCCGACGCAAGGATTGTTCATTGGGCTTCAGAACGACAAGCCACCTCCAGGAGCATTTCATAATCTCCTTTGCACGATAATCCCTCACTTGCAGCCTTCTGAAATGAACAAAAGGAACTTGACAGAGAATGAAAATGTCAGGCAGGATGGTCCATAATATATTTGCACAACACGCTGTGCTGCGTGCACTAAGGTGACCAGCACTCTGACGCAATCAGGTCATGGAATTTACAAGAGCCCTCCAGCTATTGTAAATCTGCTGTCAATACGATTGTGTTCTAGGATGAATGATGGATGGTGAAAGAAACCGTGCGTGAAGAGAGGAGCAGTGAGTTTCTGTGGTGTTGTCTATCGGCATTTTCAGCCTCATCCGAATTTTAGCCGACTGTGGAGGGACCGAGTCCACTGAATTTTAGCGTCGCAGGAGCTGGGTGACAGGGGCTCTAATGGTTGACGCGGTACGGATGGTGGACGCGACTTCCCTTGGTGAACCTTGAAATTTAGCGTCGGAAGTCGACTTTCCACGCAGACGACGTCCGGCCATCACTTCAACCTTCATGCCCCCCATCTTCGCTCTCCTTAACAGCTTCCTGAACCAGAGTCTCTCTCATACAATAGTCCTTCAATCTTCCAGTCTCTGGCCCTTTAATCATCAAAAAGACCGTCCTTTCTACGCCAGACCAGCGGGGCATTTGGGCAAACTGCAGCGCTTTGACGTACCCTTTTCTTGAAAACGCTCGCCAGGTTGGGTGATTGCCTCTTCTCTTGTTTGCCTTCAGAACGAGCTGGCGCTGTTCTGCTGGATTGGGGCATCGGATAGCCCTATACTCTCATCATCAAATCCACTGATAGTTTCCTGCACTGCAGACTTTTCGACTGCATTCTGAGACTCCTGTCCGGCTTCTGTCTCACCTCGAGCAGCCTCGAGACACGGCCTGCGGATTTCAGGCTTTCCGACATCCTCTTCCGTCGCATCCCTCGGAACCATCCATTCGCGATGCCAACAGCAGCTTGCAATTATGGACGACGCGACGAATAGGCTTTACGATGAGATAACAGCGGCGTACGAGAAGTGGGGGCACCTGGACCAAATCAAACATCTGTTCTGCCCCAAGATTGACGACGAGGATGAGGAAGACTACGGAAGTACCGGGCCACCGTTGACCGACATCTCTGTAGCTGAGAGAGACAAGAGGATACAAGATGCGCAAGAACGACGGGAGCTGACTTACGAGCTCAGCCTTCTGATGGGCATATCCACCGATATGTCTGTTGGTTGGATTGAACCTTGGAAGAAGGGCGTCGAGAAATTCCTCACAAAATGCGATACCTGTATCTTGAACTATCACATGCATCGCAAGGCCTTTCTCAAGAAGCTTCGCGAGTAAGTTGCTCTTAAACCTGGGAAGGAATTACACCGACGCTAATTTCGATGCCTAGATCTTTCGCTGATGGAGTCGTCGACATCATGGAGAACAGGCTCAATCAGTTTGACAAGGATCGAATAGATTCTGGCCTGCAGAAAGCCCACGATATTTTCCAGACACATGGTGCTATGACCTCGACGAAGCTGGCTGCGCACGACGATACAGCCGTTCTGGCCATCTTTGAGGCCCTATGCACCATGCCATACGTTGGGGACCCTGCCATTCGGCAACAATATTTTAACAAGGTCTTTCAAGACGTACAACCTCGCAAACCCCTCAGATTGGGACCGCAGGTCCTGCCCACCATGACGTACTTCCTTTTTGACGAGGACTTGTTTCGCAACAGATTCGCAAGAGCAGCTTGGGAAGCCTTGCCCCCCGAGACATTAACAGTCGAACAGTATGAATGGGCCGTGAACGACTTTTTTGCAGATGCGATCCAGAAAGTGAGCCAGTTGAACGAGCAAGGCGCTCTTCGTGCATCCGCTGCACAGATCAAGCTGTTTTGGGAGGGCTTTCTTCTTCTCTTGAGGTCAATGAACGAAGAAATCATTCTTCACCGCCTTCGAGGAATGGACATTAATACGGACGTGTATCACGTCATTATTGTGCATTTGCAGACTTGTAACTCGGACGAGATTCTGTTGCTACTGCTGCAAAACATCTCTGCCCTTATGCAGAAGTCTTCCAAGGCCTTTTGGGGGTCGCTACAGGACCTGCCTCGCGCTCAGCTTGCTCAATTCGTCTTTACAAATACAGCCTACCCGCGGCTGCTCGACCGATCTTTGGAATATGATAGGCTGGTTGATGACGGGGATGTTCGCGTTCCCTTCATTGCCCTATGGGTGAAGGACCTACTTCAGTCCCTGCAGGAACACGAACTGCCCGATGTGTGTCAGTCCCTCACAGACCACCTGTTCAGTACGCGACAAGACATACATACCGCAAAGGAAGGTTGGGCAGCACGTAATGTCGCGGGTTTGTACGCACTCCGCACAGCGTTGGACATGTTCAATGGCAACAAGTTCATCATTCGTCTCAGCACGTCCGTCACCTACATCAATTTGATCATTAACCTCGTCGTCAAGTATACCAAGCAGGTTATCAACCCGTCTATTGAGCTGCAGCCGAGCGATCATCTCAATGTTGGCACATCAAAAACCGCCGTCGAGGTCGTAAAGACCTCGTTGTTCCTGGATGCCAAGACCACTCGGACGGAATGGACGACTCTGCTCAACGACAACAGCAAGATCCCACGCACCGTGTCCAGGAGGTCAGACGAATTATGGAACGGAGTCATCGATGTCTTCTATCCAGGACGACCGGGATCTATGGAGCTCGCGAAGGTCGTTTTGACTGCCACTCAGCCGCTCACCGGCGTAGGAATGCTATCTCCACCAAAGCGTGAGGTGCTCGGGCAAGAAAAGCAAATGTTCAACGCAGACTTGGAAAAGATCGCCGGTGCCATCAGTGGTATCCTGAACCGTTTCACTAGTTTTACCGCCTCCCAGCTTGAAGATCTTTGCAGGGACACACAAAGCGGCTTGTTGTACACCCTCGTTGCATCGCTTGTGCATAGCGTGGATCCTATACGCGAGGCTGGAACAAATGTGATGCGGGAAATGACTGGAGAGCCCAGCAGAACGGAAGCAGTGGCCCAGATGCTTGAGGACTATTTTCAACCCTTTCTATCCACTTTCTCAGACGTCGTGCGTTCAATTACCTACGATAGCTCATTCAAAACTTACGCGCCGATGCCCCATGTCCTCAGATGCAGCCAGGACGTTGTGTCGGCTCTTTGCGATACCTCTGGCTTACTTAGATCAAAGTCACTTTCAGGTAGCGAACACGCTGCTGTCATGTCTTGGTGGACGACACAATGGGCGGCCCTGCATCACTCGTTCCTTATGCTGCGCTCATGGTCACAAGACATCGAGAAGCCAGTGCTTGAGGACTTTTGCCGCAGGACGATGGAGTTGACCAGCTCCCTCATCTCCCAAGATGGTGTTGTTGCGTCTGCTTTGAGAGGCTCGGGGTCCGAGAGGGAGATGTTGAGGAAGGTGCTTGAACAGCCCCGAGTCCACAGTCTGGGAATGGCCGACATGATCAAACTACGAGATGTGTATCTTCTGATAACTACAGTCAAGACGCTAGTCAAGCTGCTTGATCGCTTGGCCGAGTTCAACTTAGAGGTCGAACCAAAGACAGCCAACCTCATACGGAGTGCATGTATTAAGCAGGCCGGCGGTTACCGCGTCAATACGAATCTCTCACAAGCACAGCGTGCGGAGCTTCTTAGGGCATTGAGGGAAGACGACGAGGTCACGGTCGTCAAATCGTTGAAGCAGGGGAGTTTGGACGCCTGGTCCAAGTCTGGAGGCAGCACTCCGCTTTCTCGCTCGGGATCTTCGACGCCTGCCTCGGCCACTCGAGACGTGAAGCTTACCTCTAACAAACTAGACAAGTCGCGCTTGACGGCAGAAAAGTCTAGATTCCTCAAAACAGGTCCGCAGCGACTCGATGCCAGCCAGCTTGCACCCAGTCGACTCATAGAGCAACGAAAGAAGGAAAAGGCGGAGAAGGAAGCGCTCCGCGCCAAAGCCAGGGCTGCAAGGGTTGCTGGTGAAGGCTCAGGACTTGGAGCTGTGCTTGGCGTTCTGGGTAAAGATCACGCTCCTCAACAAAAGAGTGACATGATGGTCGATAGTTCTGAGGAAGACGATGAGGATTCAGACGTTGAGAGCCTGGTCACTGGGCACTCTAGCCTAGACCCCGAAGCTCGAAAGCGTGCCCTTGAACTCGCAGCTAAGAAAATGGGCCCGCTGAAGAAGGAGAAGCTCAAGCGATCCGCCAAGGATATGCGTGCCAGACTGATTCCACCTATGGATGTTCTTCACCAAGCCATTCTAGAGTGGGACATTTTCCACAATGGAAACGACCCCCCCAACGGCGCCAACTGTGTAAGGGTATCCGAATCCTATAGAACCCACCAGGATTACAAAGACACATTTTTTGGTCTTTTATTGGCCGAAGCATGGAGATCCTTTGTCACTTCGAAGGACGAGGTAACGACCAAGCCGTTCGGCATTAAGGTGATGAACAGGATGTCCGTGGACAAATTCCTCGAGGTCACTACATTGATGCCCAAGACTCAGCCAAAGGATAAGGACAAGGACCGTTTCCTCGCTGAGGGTGATATCGTCGTTATCTCCAAGTCGGAAGATCCTCTCAACTCAAATGATGCTGCTCACTGCCTGGCTCGGATATGGAAGACGAAGTTCAAGGGTGAGAGCCTCGAGGTGGCCTATCGGCTGAGCAGCAGGAACAATAGGATGCTTTCCATGTTGAACCCCGGCCAGACATGCAATGCGGTTAAGATCACCAACATGACAACTATCGAACGTGAGTATGCGGCTCTTGAGAGCCTGCAGTATTACGACCTGCTGGACGAAATTCTCGAGGCGAAGCCTTCGCCTCTCCTGGAGTATGGCGCCGACGCCACGAACCAGGTCATGAAGAACTATTTCCTCAATCCCGGTCAGGCAAAGGCGATTATGAATGCCAAAGACAACGATGGCTTCACGTTGATCCAGGGTCCTCCAGGAACGGGCAAAACAAAGACCATTGTTGCCATGGTTGGTGCACTTCTAACAGGCCATATTGCAAAGGCAGGGGCTGGAGTGCCCGTTTCGCGACCTCAACTTCCCGGAGTCAGTCAGCCTAAGCCACCTCCCGTGAAAAAGCTTCTGGTCTGTGCTCCCAGCAACGCGGCCGTGGACGAACTGGTTCTCCGATTGAAGCAAGGCGTCAAGACCATGAATGGAGCTCATCACCAGATCAATGTCTTACGTCTAGGACGTACCGACGCTATCAATACCCAGGTCAAGGACGTGACATTAGATGAACTTGTGAAGTCGGCAATGGAAGCCGAGGCAAATAAAAATGGTCCCGCGGTCTCTGAGCGAGACAAGATGCACCAGAGGGCCGGCGAGATCAAGACGCAAATACTCGATTTGCGTCCGCGGCTCGAGGCAGCTAGAGCTGGTGACGATCGAAGTTTGCGCAATGACCTAGAGCGTGAATTTGACAGTTTGAAGCGTCAACAAAGTCATATTGGTGCCCAAATTGATGCTGACAAGGACAGCGGCAACAATTTCGTACGCGAGAGTGAGGTCAGACGGAGGCAGGTTCAGCAGAAGATACTGGATCAGGCTCAGGTCCTTTGCGCGACGCTTAGCGGCAGTGGCCATGAGATGTTTAAGAATCTCGATGTTGAGTTCGACACCGTCATCATCGACGAGGCTGCACAATGTGTGGAGCTTTCCGCGCTAATTCCTTTGAAATATGGCAGCACAAAGTGCATACTCGTCGGTGATCCTAAACAGTTGCCGCCAACGGTCCTGTCGAGGTCCGCTGCTGAGTTTGGGTACGCTCAGAGTTTGTTCGTCCGCATGCAGCAGAATCATCCCAAGAGTGTTCACCTCCTCGACACCCAATACCGTATGCATCCCGAAATCAGCGCGTTCCCAAGCAAAGAGTTCTACGATGGGCTGCTCTATGATGGTGACGACATGGGTCGTCTGCGCCGTCAGTCGTGGCATCAAGCCAAGCTGCTAGGTCCATATCGCTTTTTCGATGTCGAAGGTATACAGGAGAGGGGCCACAAGGGTCAATCACTGGTCAACCAGAATGAGCTCGCAGTAGCCGTGCAATTGGTGAAGCGCTTTCAGAACGATTTTCCCGATGAAGAGCGCAACGGAAAGATCGGCATTATCACACCCTACAAGGCTCAGCTATTCGCTTTGCGGGAGCGTTTCGTGGGAACTTTTGGCCAAGACATTCTGAACCAGATCGAATTCAACACTACCGATGCTTTCCAAGGTCGAGAGTGTGAAATCATCATCTTCTCGTGCGTGCGAGCCAGCCCAACTGGTGGCATTGGTTTCATGACCGACATTCGACGTATGAATGTTGGTCTGACGCGAGCGAAATCTTCGCTCTGGATCCTGGGTGACTCGAAAGCCTTAAGACAGGGCGAGTTCTGGAATAAGCTCATTGAAGATGCGCGCTCTCGCGACTTGTACACCAGAGGTGACGTGTTGGGCCTCTTGAGGAAGCCATCCGAGAAGGTATCAATTGCCAGCCTCAAAGGTGATTATGGCAACACAAAGCTGGTCGACGTGGAAATGACAGACGCGCCCGCATCCTCATATGGCACCTATAATGATAAGGGTGAGACAGTCAACACACTTCCAAGAGGCATGCCACCGCCGATGATCCAGAGCTCAAAGAAGAGCGAGGATACCAAGAAAAGATCTCTAGAGGGTGCAGAGCCCTCTGATCGCCTGAACAAGCGACCCGTAGGTGACAACCCAACCCGCTTCTAACGACTCAATCTGCTTGGACTACTGCCAACGGCTGCTGCTTCGGTCGCAGGTTGGGTTCTGCTTCAATTTTGATGTTTACTCCAGACTAACATTTGCTTTTTTTTGACTTTCCAGGATACGACGTCTTTTACTGGAGACCGTGTTATTGCTAATCCTTCAGCGAATATGACTTCTCGCGGGGGTGCCGATAGTGGTATGAGAAGCGGACACAATCCTGGTAGAGGCCCAAGAGCACCCGTGCCATCTCAGAACAATGCAGGTAGCGCCTACTCTGGCAGCAACTCGTCGTACAGCAACCGTGGCAGGGGTGCAGACATCCCGAGTGGACCAAGGGCTGGCATGCCACAGCCTCGCCCACCACCAAAGGCTGTCGACCCATCCGCCATGGAAGTGCTGGGCCTCTTACCGCCAGAGCGCCCTCCACCGCCTGCGAGGTTTGGAGGCCCTCCCGGTTATCTTGATCACAATGACCCGGGCCCCACTCATCCTACACACAGGCAACAGGCGCCACAGCAGTATAATCGTGCACCACAGCAACAGCCCGGCGGATCGTACGGTGGCAAGTCGTCTGGGGTGAGCACTGACATCACAACCGATGGGTCATATTGCGCTAATAATCATTCACAGGATCTCAACCATTCCAAGAATCACAGGAAGAAAGAGAAGAAGAGTAATAGAGCCGGCGCGGACCCTTTTCTTCCCAAGAGACCGAACAGGCCTGCTTAAGGTCTTTCGGCACACATTCTCGACGAGTTGTGGCTCTCATAATGGCCACACCACGGTGTAGAGACCGAAACCCCAAGCACCAAACGCGTTGAATTTTGATTTGCGGGTGATACCTTTATCTTTCCCACATTCTGCGCTACGATTTTGCATTCCAATGAAACTCACTTTCTTAAAAGGCATCTGGGGTCGGGGAGAACGTACTTGCATTGCGCATGGCGCCCAACAGATGAAGGGGCGGCTAGAGATCCTGGGAGGACTCTTTGAATTTTTGCATTGCTGGAGGTTTACAGGAAAAAAAAAACCTCACCGTGGTGGGACGCCCGGATGGATTGGCTGATCGCGCTATTCGAATGTGCGAGTGCTCCACCTTAGCGGCATCGTCAACAAGGTCCTACCTAGGCTTTGCGCCAGTGGCTTGTTGATTCTAGAGGGTTGATTTGAGGAGCGGCGAAGACGTAGCAGTAGACTAGAAATTGGAACGGCTCGGACGAAGAGCTACTGAAGGGGAAACGGTCATCGGGAACGTTCTTGATCTGGATGGTCCAGATGCAAGTTGAAGTAGCGAAACACTACGAGGCGTTCGCAGTTGCTGGTGAGTGAATTGGATGACACAGTCAGTACGTGACTATCGAGTTCTTAGTACGTGTGCGGCTGAGCACTAAATTTGTCCCATGGCGGTTGGTGGTGCGCTACAGGAGATAAGGCTGGCTGGCTAGCTACTATGGTACTTGTCAGACGCGGGATGCTACCTCTTCGTAACGAATTCGAGCATCGGATGACTGAAAACCTGCCCTGCCCGTCAACGGAGATCCGGGATGTTTCGCGTCCACTCACATTACTATGTAGTCCATATGAGAACTCTCGGGGCTGTTCTGTGTCTGGCTCGGATACCGTCAACTTGGCGAGTCAAACAACTCAAGGATGCTCTGCGCACAGATCCCGGCATTGGGGAATACCAGACCCTGATTTGTTTCAAGATCTGCCTTGTTTGCGTAGGTATGTCCAAGCCACTACTTCCATCATAGATCTCAGGAGGGATCTACTGCTGACTTCTTGTTGCTCTGCAACGACTGAATGCGTGGTCTACACAGTAGCGGAGTAGCGGAGTAGCTGGATGAAGCAACGACACATGTCCCACTCCAGCTCCAGGATGCCCGATTTGACACGGAGCTGCTTTGACGCTGCAATGCAACTAAGTGTTGCAACAGAAACATTGCCCCCGCCTCCGCCTCTTGCTGCCCGAGCGTCCCGAGCCACAGGACGACGATTGAGTTTCGAGAAAACGAAAACAATTCTACGCTATGGCCGCATCGTCAGTGAAAATGCTACACCAGTCAAAGGGTGGGGCCTGGTGCTGGCGAGGCTGTCACCAGGATCCCCATGCCAATGTTTCGGCTGCCCGCCTGCGTCTCGTCTCACCATTGGGTCCGACAAACTGATCATACTATGCTTCTACGTCCACAACCGGCCATACGGCCATAGTAGATCTGGTTATTCACCCAAGTTGGATTTTTGAGTTTCTACAAGCAGATCTCCTGCCATCTTTTCATGTATTTCGGGCCATGCGAATCCCGGCCTCCCTGTATCCTGACGTCGACACTACAACACTTTGACATCGACTGGATTGCCTCTTCATCGGTCTGTGTGGAGTATACGACCCTCGCTTTTTTTTCGACCAGCCAGCTTTCACCACACCACTTATCTGATATCCTTTTTTTATTAGCGGCGGAATGCGGGCTGCGCACCGTGGCCAAAACGCTGTATTCAATCGCATGCCCTGAATCCACTTGATGCCGAACGTGGTAGAACCCGGATGAGACTTCACCAGCACGTTCCTGGCTATCTCGTCCGCTCGTCTATCGTTTACTAGATCCCACTGACCGGGAACGGCTTGCTTGCGCCTCGGCTGATCACACCCAATACTGAAGTTCCCTGTCACCGGTCCATCTTGACGACTCGAAGATTGACGACGGCCCGCTCCTTCGTGGGCCATGACAATAGTCGCTTTGCGCGCCGTACCAACGAGTCAGAAGCCAAGCCCGGGGATGCTGTTTCTGGCTGCGGACAAATCACGAGGTCACAGCTCACAAACGCCAAAGTTTACTATACTATAGCCTTATGTCGGGGGAACCGCACGTCTTCGTTTCACAGCATTGACGACATCCTCAGAAACTCGCCACCAACAGGGTCCCGTCTCCAGCATTATTGCTGAGGGCAATGAAAATTGCTGCGGCAGCTGTTGTTGCACCTGACTCAATTTATTTACGTTTATAACTGAAATGGACGCACATGACAGTTCTGTGCGTGCTGAGGATCCGGCCGATTTAAGTAATCAGAGGAGACACAACTCTATCAGCTCAGATGTTTCGTTCTCCTCCACCGGTGAGGATTCATTCACCACGGCGCAAAATTCACTACAGCATCAGCGCAGCAGTAGTGTGGGAGGCAACGGACTCGGCATAAGCGGGCATAATAGCCGACGTGCCAGCGCTCCACTGATGGGATCCAATTCGACGATCACGGCTGCGGCCGCGGCGCAGGGCGCTGGCAACTGGCCTGGTGGTATTATGAGGCAGATGGATTATTGGGTGGAGTCGAGGGAGATGGATGGACTGGATCAATTGGATGCGGAGCTTCGACGTCGCTCACGGTATCTACCTCGAGAGAGCCGATGGACCGTGGCTGGCGACCATGAAGCGGTCAGGGAGCTGACGAACTTCCTGCGAAATGTGACACCCCCGCCGACAAACATCATGAGCGTGCCGAGTCCCACGACAACCACACTGAGCTCCATGTCCAGTATTCGTCGGCGGAAGAGCAAGACCAAGACAGGGACACTCCTGAAGGTAATCCGACTGTTTAGGAAAGGCAGTAAGAAGAACAAGCTGTCACCTAGGTCCACTTCGAGGTCGAAGAAGCGACCTGCCTCTCCTGGGCTAAAGCAATCGCTTACGAAGAAAGGGAGGCGTCCGCCAAGAATCAAGTTGCCGGACACGGCAATATCAGGGCGCACAGTCGATGGACACCGGCACATTGCAATATCGATCCCCATCGAGCACGCACATCTTGGTCCTGAGACTCGCTACGGCTTTCCATCGCCCGCGGGGCGCGCACGTTCACGGTCTATGTCATCAGCAGACACTGCGAGTCCCAGGATTTACGACGATGTCAACTACAACACGAGACCCCTTACAGCATTCGTCGCCGAGCCGCACATTGGCACCCAACTCGGACCCCTCGTCGAGGAGCGCGAGTCTTTGTCATCACGATCATGGGAGAAAGTGAGCAGCAACGGCAGCGGTCAGGGTGAGGCAGCCATCGCACGCAAGGTGAGGCTTGCGAGCAGGCATACGTTCGGTACGGTGCACGAAGAGCAGCAGAGCCGGCCCAACACGTCATCTGGAATGCTACTTCAGACAACCCCGCCGCGAAGCCGCGATGAAAACGATGAGACTGGGGACCCAAGAAGGACGAGCGATGAGATACGTGCGAGGGCGCGCCGACAGACGCTCGCAGCGCTGGCCGGCAGTGGACCGCCAACCAGACCGGCTTCCGGAGGCGTTGGCCAGCGTCCGCTCTCAGCTCACAGTCTTCGATCCTTCGCGGCATCTAGCCCTAGCAGGGTATACTACCCGCTGCGCAAGTCGAGTCTGCATCCCTCCGGAGTCATTGTCGAGACTAGAAGGCCACGGACGATGAGCAATACCACCCGTGGAACCAATTATAGTCGGGACTCGTCGCGGGACCAGACGCTTCAGGAGAGTATCTTTTCTGAGCGCAGCTATCTGGAAAGTCTCGATACTGTGGATACGGGTAACGTAAAAGAGGAGCACCGTCACTCGCCAGTGCTGCTAAGTGAGGCGATGTTTGCGAGGAGATTTGAGGGTTCTGATGTTTTGGAATTTGAGCCCAGGAGCAGTGTTGAGAGCCAGAGGAGGAAGAGCAGTGACAATCGACAAAGCGGGAGCTCGCATTTCAGCGCAAGCAGTCGAGAGAAGAGAACCAGTGAAAGCTCAAGGTCCAAAGCGATCGCAAAGGGCAAGCAGAGGGAAAGCTACGAGGGCCCGGTTGTAGTCAGGCCGAAGAACAGAAACAGCAGTGGCTCGACCAACTCGGGTAAACAGAGGCAGACTGCTGACGGGCCAATAATCGTGAGGCCTGAGAAGAGGTATAGCGGTGGTTCGACTGGGAGCGCGAGTGCGATTTTTGGAAAGGGTCAACTCGCGCCGGTTGTAGTAACTCGGGAGTCTGCAGCCGGCGCTGTTGCGCCCGGAGCGCAGCAGAGGGCCCTTGAGATGCTGGCGCAGCCTACACCAACGTCACTAACGCCAGGGAGACAATCTAAATTCGTCGAAGACCTTGCGGAAGCCCCACTGCCAGACGACAGGAGAGAGAACGCTCAGATCGAACGAGTCCAAGATCAACAAGAGTCACAGACAGATTCCCAGATCAGAGTCACACAGAAAGAGATTGAGGTCCGGGAAAGGGAGCCTCCGTCGATTGAATTGCAGCAGGCCACGCCAACTGAGGCCAAGGCCGGACAAAACAACGACGATGATAACTCCTCGCGCAGGCAAAGGACCAGCAAGAGACGTATAGAAGAGACTGAACTAGGATCGCCTGCGGGAAGCGCTCTTGCTGTACCACTGGAGAGGAGTCGTTCGAGGGAAAAGCGCAAAGAAAAGGGCAAGCAACGAGAAGCAAGCCCGATGCAGCCTGCCGCAGAGGTCAAGAGACCAACCACGCCAGACGACCAGAGCACTGAAACCAAGAACACTAGCCCTATTCCAAGCCCGAAGGAGCGGAGGGACCGTAGGAAATTTATTCTGCTGTCGCGAAAGGAGCGTATCGCCGAGTTGAGGGCGGCCCTCGAGAAGCCGGGATCACGACCCAGCGATTTGGTGATGGAGCGCAAGCTAAGCAACGCTTCCAGCTCCAGCAGTGGGTCGACACTGAGGTCAGCCAGGATGAATAAGAAGCGAGAGCGAGATTCATTCCCATATGCTCCCGCGACACTGTCTCCCATGTTACAACGCAAGGATCTGAGTTTCACGGACGTTCTGACCGTGGCTGATGTTCAACCCTCCAGCCCACCAGGAGCCGAGCTCATTAGAAAAACCTCAATTTCCATGTCGGTCTCCTCGCCAACTACGACCGCTACCTTCATCAAGACGTCGCCCATTCCTCCATACCAGAGTATCTCAAGTGTCACACCTCCCGACTCTCCTGCCGACTCTCTTCCACCACAGTCGCCTTCATCGCAGTTCTCGGCTGTCGAGGCGCACGGCACATCGCTGCGTCACCCACCGCCCTCACCAACCAGTGGCCGTATTGCACGCCGCCGCTCCGGTCGAACCTCACCAAGCTTTTCTAGTGGGCGACGTTCACCTGCCATCGCTCAGGACAATAGCCCACCCCGGCCAAAGACAGCAGGCAAAGGCGCGATCGCCTCCAAAAAAACCTTCTTCGAGGGCCCACCGCAGCAGTCCAGTCTCGAGACCATTGCTGGCCCCAGCAAAGGGCAAGGCAAGTCAATTTTGAAGATGTCTCGTAGCGAAATCTTCGATCGGTACGAGGCGCTTCGCGAGAGACAAACGCGGGACATGGAAAGGCGCATTCGCCGTTTGGAACGGCATGGCGATTACTGGCTGACGTCTATGATGCCAATTCTCAACGACATGAGCCAGGCGCTGAAGAGCGCTGTAGACGGCCTTGAAAATTTGGAACACAGGAGGGCAAAGGAGGTCGAACGAGACCGGACGCGCACTCGTCACGAGGACGGTCGGCAGAGCCGTTTTGAATCTAGGGAAATAGACGCCGAGTCTGTCTCGAGAGGAAGGCGTCCTCGCGCACGAGATTTACCCATCCGCTCGGAAGACAGCTTTGGGGCTGACGAGTTTATTGTGCACCACAGCGGACTCTCGTCCCGTAGGCGGAGCGAGATCCCACAAGGGCGTCCGCGGCTCTACTTGCACGACGATGCTACGCTGGGCCCCGGGCGAGACTACCCACGTGAGAGGTCTAGTCCCAGTGAGGTCCGCAGTCACTCGATGAACAATATGGGTAGGCGCAGGTCTTCCGTAGCCTCCCTGACAGCGGACCCTCAGCCGTACTCGGGCTCGACGACGATGGTCGACAACTTCTCGACTGCACGGGGCCACTCTTCTACGAAACCGGGTTCGAAGCGCGGTTCGCCGAGCACAAATCTCCACGACGAATTCGCCATCGAGGCGGACAGGCTCGCACGCTTGGAGCGGATTAGTGAGCAGATTGATGCCGAAATACGGCGTTTTCCCTTAGTACCAAAGTCGCCATCTTCCACAACGCGGAAGACTCTCGGGAGCCGCAATGGCGGCCCATACGCTGCAGGACCAAAACGGTCGAACCTATTCGAAAGCAGTGAGGAGAGTCTACAGTCGTATCAAGGTACAGATGTCGACATGAGTCTGTTGAAGGAGCACTGGGCAAGGCAGAGGGGCGGTGATGGGAGGACGTCCTTTCGTAGTGCGAGGGCGGATAGTTTTGACACAATCGAGCCACTCATGAGGGAATTGCAATTCACGGGGACGCGTGTCAGTCTGGAGAGCCCAAGGACAGAAGACCTCGGTGATAATGAGGTGCGTAAGATGAAAGAGGGTCCTGGGCCACGGGCGGTGGTTGGATTTGGGGCCTTCAGCATGTGAGGGCGTTGGGGTTGTAATAATGCTGGTAGTCTGGACTTACAATAGTTTCTATTTCTAATAACAGCTACGATCAAGAACACATACATCTACAATCTCATGGGGTTAGTGTTTCCATAACGCGGTTGACAGTGATTCCGTTATTTGCTATGTTGCAGAATCGGCTTAATTACTCATGCGGATTCGACGTGCAACACAACGTTCCCAATATGCTTTAGGTTGGGTTCAAGATAGTAGTAAGCAAACTTCGTATATTGTTTGACTAAAAGATCAATGAATGACTATAGGAAAGAGAACATCATATCGCTGTACAGGAAAAAACCACCCAAGTTGTACCACCGGAGATATGAAGAAAGTGGATACAACTCTGATCCATAGTTGAGCTCACGTTGATCTAGAGGTGGACCAACGTATGACCCAGACACCAAACCATCTCTACTCAACATCCTCATACTCCCTGGCATGGTGGGGCTTCTTCTTCTTGTCGGCCTCATCCTCAACATCGTCGTCGCGGGCGTGGTGAGGCTTCTTCTTCTTGTCGGCCTCATCTTCAGCATCCTCGTCACGAGCGTGGTGGGGCTTCTTCTTATCAGCCTCGTCCTCATCTCTGGCATGAGGCTTCTTCTTCTTGTCGGCCTCGTCCTCATCTCTGGCGTGGTGAGGGTTCTTCTTTTTGTCAGCCTCGTCTTCGTCCCTGGTGTGAGGCTTCTTCTTCTTATCAGCCTCATCTTCGGCATCCTCGTCACGAGCGTGGTGGGGCTTCTTCTTATCAGCCTCATCGATGTCCCTGGGGTGGTGAGGCATCGGCTCCTTCTTTGGAGGATGCGCATCACGTTCAATGAGGCTGTTGGAATCAGCCTGTGTGATGAATTTGTGTTAGTATCTTGAACTTGGCCTGATATTTTTATTATGAAGCACATCATGTACACATACCGAGTTGAAGACAGGAGCCGCCAAAGCCTCCAAGGCCAGCAAGGGAATGATGTACGCTGCGAATCTCATTTTGTTTGTCGAGATGGGTAATCAATGACCGGTCAAATAAAGTGTGTGAAAATAATTTCTAAGGTTGAATTATCAAGGCACGAAAAGCTCGAGTTGATGATGAGGAAATCCGAGATATCACCAGTTCATCGGAGGAAATGCTGACTTCTTATATTTTCATGACAGATGGTATTATAATAAAAGGCATAGCCTATGGTAGGTCACAAACAATCAAGCAACTCCATGCATATGTGAGTGTCCATATGAGACTCAATGGAATTGAAGCCGACAGAACCGAGTCGTCGTAATGGTCGTGATTCACCTTCTTGGATAGTCATCATGAATCAACATCCATAGAGGCATGACCACATGTTCCTATGTGCGGGACAATCAGCGCTATGTTCTCGTTCCTGAAACTATTTCGACCAAGAGGAGCTTTGACACCGCTCTAATCATGAGGGCCGTTCTGATGGAAGCTTAGAGAAAGCTTGTCTTCGCTAAAGAGCCGTCAATCCGTGGATTAGCGCTGCCGGCACTTCACTCTGACAGACGCCATGTTTGAAGAGCGGTCAATTGCCGGAAAACGGCAATATAGATGAAGGCAATCCCGCGGTGTGATGAATAGCGGTCTGCAATGATGTGCCTTTTTTCTTTTCTACATGAGATAGCTTTGCAGTAAACTCGGAAGTGTGCACTTTGGCCGAGTCGATGGGGATCTATTTTGGTGAGGCGATCAAATTCAAGATCATAGCTCGGAGTGACCCAAATGGGCATATTACTTCGAAATTATATTATATGTTGTTCCAAAGTTGGCGGACCAGTGGTAATTGGTCGTTGAGCCCGTCTTTACCGAATGGTCTTCTTCACACAACAGCATTGGCAGGATAGCGTGGTTTCAGATTGACATAGACGTCTTGTTTCTTTGTGGGAGCAGGCCGGGCAAGCTACATTCCGTTGGCCCTTAGTCTAGTCAAAAGCTGTCATGTTGGCGTGGCCTCCTCGGAAAACTCGAAACCATTACAAGAGAGTTTTTAGGGTCAATCGTGGGCCGGCTTACCGGGTGCTCACGACGTCACAGCGAGAGTGGCTAACATCTGTGCCGTGCGTTCGGATGACCAGTGTTGTTTGGGTTCGTTTTAGAACAATTACCTTAGTTCAGGTACTATGACTATGTACATGAGACGGTTGTTGAAGAGAAAGCCTGTGCTTGCACACCTCTCGACCGAGCTTGAGCAGCTGTTATGTTCCAGTGCTCGGAAAGGCGAACCATAATACTGCCGGGCACCATCATCATCATCATCATCATCATCATCATCATCATCATCATCACCATAATCATCGCCTGCACGCAACAAACTGCCCAGGCCGGTCAAGGGGCCGTCGGTCCAGCCCTACAATGCTACCATATCGGAAGGCATGGTTATTTAAGGTTAACAGCATATTATCCCGGCCGTCCGCATCCCTGCCGTCGATCGACGGGCCGCTCCCCAAGGGCCTGACCTAGAACCAAGGGTCGCCCTACACTAGCTTCTTCAGGTCATGATGCGTAGACGTTGGTCGATGTTATAGTGTATACAAGAAATTCTGGTTCTGATACTTCCATAGACACGACTTTTGGTCCTGATTCGCCAAAACAATGCCGACACAGCCATTCGACCGCCCTCGTGAGGACCAGCATCCCTAACGCCGAACAAATGTCACGTCCCTGGATATTCGTCACCCCTTCGAGCCGGGGCATAGGCCACGCTCTTACTAGGCACCTCCTGCAAACCACCAGTCTCCCGATCCTGGCCACCACGCGTTCCGATCCGTCAGCCGTGAAAGCTTCCCTGCTCGACGGCCTGCCCTCCTCCTCCTCCTCCGATGCAGCAGCAGCAGCAGACCGCCGTCTTCACGTGCTGCCCCTGGATGTGATCGACGAGCACACCATCCAAGCCGCCGCAGACAAGGCGAAGGCGCTCTTCCCCGTCGAGACTAACCATTTGCACCTCGCCTTCGCCCTCCCGGGGATCCTGCACCCTGAAAAGTCCCTCCGCCAGGTGGATGCCGAGAATGCCCTGATGACGTACCGCGTAAACACCCTGGGCCCACTGTTGCTCATGAAACACTTTTCGGAATTCCTGCCGAAGAAGCGCACATCGATCGTGCAGCAGCAGCAACAGCAGCAGCAGCAGCAGCAGCAGAGCGGCCAAGGGACTACTCGTTTACCGGAGCATGCTGTCTGGCTGACCATGTCCGCGCGTGTTGGGTCTGTGTCGGACAACAGGAAGGGCGGATGGTACAGCTATCGGAGCAGCAAGGCGGGTGTGAATTCTCTCACAAAGAGCTTTGACCTGCAGTTGCAGCCTAGAAGTGGGGACAAGGCCATGGCGATGGCATATCATCCGGGTACGGTGAAGACGGACTTGAGCAAGGACTTTTGGGGGACGGTAGAAAAAGGAAAGCTGTTTGATGTGGACTATGCCGTGACAAAGATGGTGGAGGTTGCTACTAGCAAGGTTGGATTAGATGGTAGGGGACGATGTTGGGACTGGAAAGGGGAGGAGATCCTGCCGTGAGAGCCTTGACGCGATGATGGCATTCAAACAAGCTCGTACGTCACAAGCCTTGGGCACCCTGTGGCTCTATTATGGTATCTATCACGAGCACGCCCGCCCCCCGTAAAACCATCCACCGATCCCCAAAACGTTCGTCAGATAAGACCGTGCAGTCATACAGTGAACCAAAGCAACCGAACTCGCCTGCTTGTTTCAATAAATTACAATAGACACACCACGCTATCCTACAGCTGCACGTCCTGGAACGAAGCCCGACTGGCAGATGCTGGCGGTGATGCCTTGTCCTCCTCAACGTCCTGAATCGTTGCCGCCAGAGGCCGCACTGCCAGGGTTTCCTCTTTCTCTTCCGCTCTCGCACTCTGCTCATCCTCGACGGGTATTTTCGCCTTGTCCTCTTTCTTGTCCTCCTTCTCGTCCTCGGACTCCCCTTGATCGTCGCCCTCGACAGCCTCTTCTTTCCTCTGGGCAGCCTCATCCTCGCCGAAGAGCTTCTCAACCTTGTTTTCCTGGCTCGCGCTGCTCTCATCACCATTCTGAGCTGAAGGTGCAGCAGGCAGGTCCTTATCCTTCGCTGGTGGAGCCGGAGCAGTCGCAGGGGGTGACTGTGCCTGCTGCGACTGCTGCTGCGGCGGCTGCTGCTGCGTCGCGGTGCCCGGACGATCCTCGTTGGGTGGGCCTGGTCGCAGAGCGTCCAAGTAGAATTTCGTAACTCCTAGAATCCGTCCACTCTTCTCACAAGCGTCCACCCACTCTGGTCTGACGACAGGTATATTCATCTCGACAGCCTTCTCCCACTGAATGCCACGACCCTCAGTGGTGACGAAATGCGTAGTATCTATCCTCACGCTGTCGACAATCTTGGCGCCGATGCGTTCGACGGCCACGGCGAGGTTCTCGCGCATGGCCTGGGGCAAAATACCGGTGGTGATCGTGATGCCACTCAGGTCGGTCATCTTGTGGGTCTGCACCTCGACCTTATCGCTGGTGTAGGTTCCTGCTGTGGTGCGCAGGACCAGGTGAAAGACATACTTGGTATCGACCGCCAGGCCCGAGATCTTCGTAGTATGCATTTGCAGCGGCTTGGGGATAACACCGGCCTTTTGGCCGTTGCGGAACAGGGACAGGCTAATGAGGTCGGCGGTCGCGAGCTGAATTGGGTCCCACTCAAGAACAACAGAGGTCTGTGTGGCATTGCGGCATCGTAGGGAGGGGGTGGCGGGAAGTGCGGCGCCAAAAGCATTGTAGATCTGGTCTTGTAGAGATTGGAAGCGCTTCTCGGCGAGGGACTCGGAAGTTGTGTTGCGCGCGACGGTGATGTCGACAATGGAACCAGAGGAGATGTCAGGTGGGAGGAGGATAGATGGGAATTCGATCTTAGCTCCATGTTAGCTGTTGAGAATATTCGACAGATGATGAGGGAAGCCAACTGCCAAGAAACGTGTTCGCATGGGCTCAGGTGAAACTCACGAGTCGTTTGTCTGGGGTGAGAAGGACAGTGACGCCGGCGTCGACCTTGCCGACGGTCAACGAGACGAGCATCGTGTCCTCTTTCGATCGAATCACAGGTATGATATCTGGTGTTCTGATTTCCTCTGAAAATGAATAGATCCGATTGGATGCATGAAAGTGAGAAACAACAAAAAAAAAAGCAACAGATATCAAGATCGCAAGTGTTCTGAATTGGACAGCTGTGATGCGTTGGAGGTTTGGGGTTTCACGAGCCGGACGAACAGCTGGGCAGCTCGGAGCACGGTTCGGCTTACGTAAGTCGAACGGCACCTGAAAGGGCTTTGAATGGGTTTACAGGTCCGTCCCTTGAGAGCATCTACATCTGATAGGTCGGTATGATATGAGGATCTCTGATATGGTTTCATCGTATTTGAATATTCAACGTATATATTGAATTCCAGTTGTTCCATGCAGAGCTGCACAGCCTCGACAGAGGGTTTGAAAAGCGACTACCTATTGTCTGAGCCTTCCGAGGTCTGTCCTCCTTCTTGTAGGGGACCTTGTTTTGTCTTGCCTACTTCGATCTTTGTTTTTAGAACCTGTGTTGATTGGGGGTGTTGTTCGGTACTTTCGACTGTCCGCTTGGCTATTATTCCCAGTACTTTCGGACGATTCTGTCGTGACAGCCGCTGATGAAGTCTTTCCCAGCTTCTGCTCTAATCTGCTGACAACCTGCTCGAAGAACTCGCGCAGCGTCGTGAATGGTATATTCAGAATCTGTTTTGGCTCATGAGTGACGATTCGTACAGTCCCAAACAGCTCGTTGAACCTAGTCCGACCAGCAGCCGTCCTTTGTGTAATTCTCCTCCCTGCAGTATCATACCCAGCATTCCTCAAGGCTTGGTAGAAAGCCGCATGGGCACGTTTCTTGAACAATCCCTTGACGATCGGCGTGTCTTGCGAAATGGAGGCTGTTTGGCACCACAGCGGCTTCTCCTTGGAGTCGCGTATATACCGTCTAATGACGGCTTCGGCAAACGGGTGCCCCATGTTAGTAAGGTAGATTTCGTCGGTGGCCTTCCTGACGTGTCGCGTTGCCGCATTGATTTTGATTTTGACATCTTTCGTCTTGGCTTGGACTGACTGGAGTTCCCCGTGGTTGCCGATGTTATGCTTGGCGAGATGCTTGAGCCATTCACGGCCGGACACTGACAGTGCAGCTTGTGTGTATTCCGTGGGTAGCTTGAAGACGCCCAACTTGGACAACTTGACACCCCTGCTCCCAGAGCTGACCAAGGAGGGTAGCCATGATGTCGAAATGTGTAGGCTTCCCCCAGGCCGGAGAGAGCATCGGAACATCATAACATCCTGTAGGGTAGTCGAATATGAAGGATGTGCCTCCACCGAAACACTGCTGCGTTTCCTCCCTCGAAAGCCGAACTGACTCAGGATGACGGATCTCCAATCTAAGGATAGTCTGGACAGACAATATTAAGTGACTGTTGCAAGCCCCCGAGGGCCAGTGACCAGGCGCAGATATAGGCGAGCAGGTGGAACGACCGTATAAAGTGAGTGAATGAGTGAAAATGATGAATATGCACTTAAGCCATACATCAGAAACCGGCACCTTTACTTGCTAGCGGTCCACTATTCTTACCTAGGGTATCCACCTAGACTGGAAAGGTCCCCACTATGACTGCCTACCTGGTGCCTTCCAAACGTGCGGGCCCGCTGCCAGGCCCAATTTAGCGCGAAGCCCACAAGCACAAAAGTGACCCCGCCATCAACAAACTCCCGCCATCATCTTTCCGGCCAACCCAACTCCCCTTTTATTAATATTTCAGAGACAATCAATCCATTGTCCTCCACACCACATAATCAACTCACTCTTCTCGCATCATTGCGACGACACCCTTCAACTCTTCAACAAACCACAACACGAAGGTATTTGACAGTAAAAGACCGCAATCATGCCCAAGAACAAGGGAAAGGGAGGAAAGAACCGAAGACGTGGAAAGAACGAGAACGACAACGAGAAGCGTGAGCTTACCTTCAAGGAGGATGGCCAGGAGTATGCACAGGTCGTGAAGATGCTTGGGTGAGTGCAATCCTATTCATCACCTCCCCTTCCCAACCACTGTCTCCATCGATGCCACCGAGGTCTTTCTGTCCACCATGGCGACGAGTCTTTTATGTCAAAGGCACTCAAGCAGGCAAACACCGTACAGACACATCCACACCCACACACCATACTGACATACAACTCTATCAGCAACGGTCGCCTTGAAGCACAGTGCTTCGACGGCACACGCCGCCTCGGCAATATCCGTGGCAAGCTGCGCAAGAAGGTCTGGATCAACCAAGGCGACATCATCCTCCTGTCGCTGCGTGACTACCAAGATGACAAGGGTGATGTAATGTACGTTGACTCTCCCAATCCCTCCCCCCCCTTCCGGCCTTCGTCATCCCTTTCTTTCGACGCTGACAAAATGTGCGCACAATAAACAGCCTCAAGTACACCGCCGACGAGGCCCGTTCTCTCAAAGCCTACGGCGAGCTGCCCGAGACGGCCAAGATCAACGAGACCGACACCTTTGGCGGCGGCGAGGACGGCGACTGCGCCTTCGAGTTCGACGAGGACCGTGACTCAGACAGTGGCGACGAGGCTGGCGGTGCCGGGGGTAAGGAGGTTGACATTGACGACATTTGAGCCGACCTCGTGCGCCAACAAAAAATCGACTGCTCTACTCCCAAGACGTGCTGCCCTCCGCCCCCTTTTCACCTCCTCAAGTTCGCTTTCGTGCAGAAGCGGGCGAGCGCGTTATCTTTTCTGTCCATGAATGCAAGTCAGTGCTGCGTGTGGGGAGGTTGACGGGGGTGGCTTGGATGGTTGGACGGGGTGGTGTCGGTGGTGGCAAGGAAGGTAGACTGTCTTCTCTCTTCAAACCTCGGCGTCCTGATGTCTGTCTCCCCTGGACGGATGGGCAATGAGGTTCCTCGACAGTTGGTAGACGGCTGGGATGGGAGGGACGTCCTGCGCCGGTGGAGTCAATTTTCAATTATTTTCTTGACGATATTGCATCTCTGGTCATCTTCAGGGAATAATGCATACATGGTCCCATACTAACGTTACATGTCCCGGTGATTGATGCGGCACAAGAGGCGACAGGTTGGTTAATTCAACGAGTTGTCTTGTTAGTATCTGGCAAGATAAATTGTGAATGGGTCATGTCATCTTTCCCGAAAACATCCTGCATTCTGTATGGTTTTGGTTCTAATCCCGTAGGCCCCTCACGGAGGCATTCCGTACTTGCTACAGACCGGTAGCTGTAATTTTCCCATTTTAGTGCAACAGGTATCTCTGAGGGCTGGCTCTCTTTCCCCATTGAATGGGAACAACCCGGACGCTCTTTGCATCGCCAGGCTTCCGCAGCCACGATAAACACCAAGGGCTGTATATACACCAAGTGGGTGATTTGATATGATACCGAGTAGTCAATGTGTTGAAAGCGTAGTCTCATAGCCCACTCCTCGAAACGACTGACCCATCCGCCCGAATATGTCTTATCATCTACCGCAAGAAACTGAACCTTAATCCCACTCGTCATCGTCACCCTCATCGTCTATATCAAGTTAGTCTAATGTCTTTCGGACAGACGAGTCCTCTTGAGAAGGGGTGAAAAACTTACCACTATGGCTGACCTTCTTATTCCGTGCCGAGAGCGCCGCGGCCAACGCAGAAGCCATATCATTGCCACCACCCGGCGCAACACCTGAAGGCGGCAAACCACTGCCATGCGGACCAGTATCGCCACCAGAACTCCCGCCAACTTGTGCCTCGCTTCTGTCGCGCACCAAGCTCCTGTCGACCTTCTTGAGCGCACCAATACCACCGGCCTTTTGGATATCGCCCAACAACGCACCGCGACCTGCAGGCACGGCGGCTGGGGCCGGCACGCCCGAAGAGTAACCTGAGTCGCGGTTCGGTGGTGGAGGAGGTCCTGGAGGCGGGGGTGGGCCGCCTGCGCCTGTAGGTGGCAAGGGAGG